>JAOANR010000001.1:17545963-17769252 GCA_030278955.1 Hygrophila difformis
AGGGAATGATTTTCAAATATTCATTTGCCTCTCAAAATTGCTGTGTGTTGGAAATCTGATATTAGATATCGCATTAAGTCAATATCCACTTGGATATAGATGAGATGTGATAAATAATACTAGAGGAACAACATATAGGCCTTGGTGAATTTATAAGGTAGGGTTGAGTATTCCTTCGACTACTATCTTCTTCTGCCAAAGTCTAGAATTGAGTCTTGAGTGAGTACATCCGGAATAGGTTCATTCATGGATCTGTTTCATTTAGTTTGTATCTCATAACTACCCAGATGTTGTAAGCCCTGTGGCTTATTGATATCTCGGGGGTTCTTGATCTGCATCTGGTCACCAAGACCGGGGGCTCTTTTATACTAACGAAAAGAGACGTTTTTAACGATTCCGAGTGATAGATTTAAATGCTTTCTTTACAGCTTTCTTACTGCTTTCCTTTAAAGTGCTTTCATAGAGGTCACTCGGAAGAATTAGGGGCAGTCCATCTATTAAAAGGTTTGAGAGTTATGGAATGGTTTGGGGCTTGATTTGAAACTTTGGGTGTGACATGGGGGAATGATAGGAGTACTTGGCATGTCAACTAATGATATGTTAGGTGTTGCTTGTCCACCACAGATATGTAATGTAACTCCACAAGGCCTGTAGAGGGAGTTATAAGTCTGTGGTATCTTAGAAATTGTTGTCTTAAGAGCATGTAAATTCTCACCATAAGTACCTGTCTGTTAAAGGGAACATGGTGTAGAAAGCATGAGAGTTAGCTAACTAGAGGATTATCCCAAGCTAAGATCTGTGTATGAAAATGGAAGTTTAATTATGTTTCATCTGAATCTTGTCCAATCTTTATTATTTCCTCCCTTTCCCTTCTGTCATATTTAAATCTGCTTTCTAGATAGTGTAGCATAATTTTATATTGCTTTCGTAGTATAGATTTAATTGCTTTCTTCGATCTAGTTTACCATAATTTGTAGAATAATTTTTTACTGCTTTCATGATCTGGATTTAAATTTATGTCAAGTAGTTGTTAGAAACCCTTGCAAAACTTGAAACGAGTAACCGAGTGGAAAATCTTAGTAAACGACGTGGGCCCTGCTTCCATCGCACATCCTCCAGTGAACGATCCGGTACTTACTATAAATTACTGCAATTTTTGACTCCGTGCGCTTTCGGGATGCACAGTTTCGTGACACGAGTAAATAAAAACACAATATTTTGGGAAAATACTCATACAGTGGGAAGATGTTCAAAAGCTTCATGGCAGGTGCATTCGTGACATGAAATTATGAGAAGTATCATGGCGCAGATACCAGGGACTTTCAGGGTGACAGACTGAAGGTCAATCCCGGTTTCACCGTGATATTTGTCAAAAGTTTCATGGCAGGGAGGACCACAGCGCTGTTTGCGATTAAAACACCCCACATGAGTAATAAAAAGGGAAATCTTAATATATCCTTAAACCCCTTCCCTACATCATAACTCTTTTCATTTAATAAATCCACACATGATATTTCAGAAAATTACTCGTGTTGGCGAAACTCGTCAAAAGTTTCATGGCGCCGTTGTCGGGGAGGATGCAGCGCCGTTTACTAGGAGAATTACACTCCTGATTTACTCATAGATAGTTTTTGTATATACTATCAAACCATCACTAACTTGGGGATTGTACAGGTACTGTCAAAATCTTGATACCAACTGCTTATGCAACGGAGGAGGAACACATTTCCGGAGCTACCGTTCGATCTAGAAATAGAAAGGACCGCTCGCCAACTGAGGGCAGAAGCCAAAAGACGGAAAGAGCAGGAGCGTCGGACCCGCACTTCACCCGAAACATCGAGCAGCGATCTATCAGACATGGCAGATAACCAGAACATTCCCCCGATCTTACCCATAGACCAACCACCAAATAACCCTGGTAATGGAGCTGACGGAGGAATGGTAGAACATCCTAATCGTGCCAACGAAGAGGAGAATCTACCAAATCCCAATCAGCAACAATACCAGCAATTCCACCAACAACCACCACCACCCCTAAACCAATTTCACCAAAATCAAAACATACCAAACCAACAATACCAAAACCAAGCTTTCAATCCAGATCAGTTTCGGAACAACCCACAAGATCCACATAACTTCCAGCAATTTCCCAATTACCACCAACAGTACCAGAACCAAGCTGAACAAGGAAATCAACAACAGCAGCAAGCAGCGGCAGACTTCATGCAACCAATAGTAGAGCCCTATCTGGATGGACCTGGGAGAGCACACTTTCCCGCACGAAATTTCGAGCTCAAACCAGCACTCATTAATTTGGTGCAAAACAATCAGTTCTGCGGTGCAAATCATGAGGACCCTCATGATCATCTCCAGACCTTCCTGGAGCTGTGCGACACGATAAAAAATCAGGGAGTCTCTCCTGATGCTATCATGCTAATGTTGTTTCCATTTTCTTTATATAGTGGTGCCAGGGACTGGTATAAGTCATTGCCTATCAATCAGAGGAGCACTTGGGCAGACTTGGTGAGGAGCTTTTTGCTGAAGTATTTTCCAGAATCAAAGATTGAGGAAGGACGAGCTAAGATTGGAGATTTTAAAATGAAGCCAGACGAATCATTATATGATGCGAAAGAAAGATTCTTGGGCCTCATCAGGCGATGCCCCCAGCACGGGTACGCACCATGGGAGCAATTGAGGAAATTCTACGGAGGACTCACCCATCCATGGAGAACAATGTTAGACGCTGCTGGCGGACGACATTTACTCCACTTGCCTATGGACCAAGCTTGGGAGAAGATTGAGACAATGTCTGTCAACAGATCCATCCTAAACACAGATGATAGGAAGGAGGATCCTCCTAGAAAAGTCTTTGCTGTAAGTGAAGGGAAAACAGATTTTGAAAAATTGCAAGAACAGGTAGCTGCGATACAGCTGAGCCAGGATAAAGGGAAGGGAATAGACGCTTCTCAGGCAGGAACCTCATCAGACCAAGTTCAGACACAGCAATCGGGAGTTGTCTGTGGACTGTGTCAAGGACCTCATCCAACTGATACATGCCAACAGATAGCTACCGAGAGTTGTAATTATGCCGGGAACTACCAAAATCGCCATCCCAGTCTCTCCTATTCTAACAACAATGCACTTAATGCGCATTTGTTGCAGCCAAACCAACCCAACCAGTTCGCAAATCAAAACCCACAGCAAAACTTCAGACCTCAGAATCAAGGATTCGTCCAGCAAAGAGTGCAGAACTTTCAAAATGAGAATCAGAATTTCCAACCTCAGATCCAACAGAGGCCTAATCAGAACCAAGGTCAGAACTTCCAGAATTTCCAATCCCAGCCTGATCAGAATCAACAGTATAACCAAAGGCCACCATCTCGTCTGGAGAATCTGATGACTGAGTTTATAGCCAACCAGAAGGATATAAACCAACAACTGCAGTCATCAATCAAGAATGTGGAGACGCAAGTCACCCAATTGGCCAAGGAACTGCAGAACAGGGGGAAGGGAACACTTCCAAGCAGTACTGAAGCTAACCCGCAGTGTAAAGCAATCACATTGCGGGGAGGCAAGACTCTAAAAGGAATTGTTAGACATGGAAAAGAGACAGCCGAGGAGGAAAAGGACCCAGTGGAGGGTGAAAAAGAAAGTGAAAGGATTGAAGGAGGAGACGGTATTGGACTGGTCGAGGACAAATCAGAAACAGCTATTCCGCAGGCTGAAGCTGCAAAGGGAGCTGAAAAGGGGAAAAGGCAGGTAGAGCAGGAGGAGGTGATTGTTCTCAACAGCACATGCTGTGCCATAGTCCAGAAGAAACTGCCCGAAAAGAAAGAAGACCCTGGATGTTGCACGCTACCAGTACAGATTGGGAAGGCCAAAGTGAGCATGGGGTTATGTGATCTAGGATCCAGCATCAATGTGATGCCCTTAGCCATGGCAATTCGCCTAAGGCTCGGGGAGATTGAACAAGTCAAGATGAAGCTGCAGCTTGCAGACAGATCAATCACAAAGCCCGTAGGAATCCTCAAGGATGTGGTAGTCAGAACCGGTCAAGTTCTTTTCCCGGTTGACTTCATCATCCTCGACATCGAAGAGGACTCTGAAATGCCACTTATCCTGGGACGCCCGTTTCTAGCCACTGGCGGTGCACTGATCGATGCCAAATCTGGAAGAGTCACATTGAGGGTCGATGACAAAGAAATCACCTTTGACATGGAACAGCTGCAGAAGTTTCCGAATGAGGGATCTTGTTCCATATTTGATGTAATAGAAAGTAGGAGTGAGGATGAGAGCATAGACTCTGTGACTGATGAGCCAAACAAAGTTTCAAAGCAGGTACTGAAGCCTGAAGGTGCGGAGCAACCAAGGAGCTGCAACGCTGTCCACTTCGAGGACCCTATCTCTGGGGACCTTGAAGAATTCGATGGGGTTGAGTTCATCCCAGAGGAAGAGGAAAGCACCGTTGAGGAGGAAGTGGATCATGTACTGACACAGGATCCTGAAGGTAAATATGATCTCTCTCTCCCATCCATTTCTCGCAAATTACTACCTTCCGTTGAATGCCCACCAGAGCTTGAACTTAAAATACTTCCGGACCATCTTAAGTACGTCTTTCTCGCTGAACATAAAAGATTACCGATGATTGTGTCAGCCAAGCTGACACAAGAACAAGAAAAAGCTCTGGTAGACATTCTAAAGAAATATGTACATGCAATCGGATGGACCATTTCTGATATAAAAGGAATAAGCCCCTCTGTTTGCATGCACAGAATTTTAATGGAAGAGGAGTACAAGCCCTCAAGGCAACCACAAAGGCGTCTGAACCCCCATATGCAGGAAGTGGTAAGGAAAGAAGTTATCAAGCTCTTAGATGCTGGTATCATCTATCCTATCTCTGATAGCAAATGGGTTAGCCCAGTGCAGGTCGTACCGAAACGTGGTGGGATCTGTGTAACGACTAATGAGCAAGGAGAAGAAGTGGCGACGCGTCCAGTGACCGGTTGGAGAGTTTGCATCGACTACCGGAAGCTCAATACCGCTACCAGGAAGGACCATTTCCCCTTGCCATTCATTGATCAGATGCTGGAGCGGTTGGCCGGAAGGGAGTTCTATTGCTTTTTGGATGGGTACTCTGGCTATAATCAGATTGTAATAGCTAGCGAGGATCACGACAAGACCACATTCACGTGCCCATATGGAACTTTTGCATACAGGCGCATGCCTTTTGGACTTTGTAATGCGCCTGCCACATTTCAAAGATGCATGATGTCAATTTTCTCAGAATTTATCGAAAAATGCATTGAAGTTTTCATGGATGACTTCTCTGTGTATGTAGATACTTTTGATGAATGCTTGACTAATCTTACACAAATTTTGAAAAGATGTGAGGACACCAACCTAGTTTTGAACTGGGAGAAGTGCCATTTCATGGTCACCGAAGGAATAGTATTAGGTCACCGCATCTCGCGCGCAGGCATCGAAGTCGACAGGGCTAAGGTCTCAGTCATCTCAAACCTACCATTGCCTAATTCAATAAAAGCAGTTAGGAGTTTCTTAGGGCATGCCGGTTTCTACCGGAGATTCATTAAAGACTTTTCTAAAATTGCCAAGCGCTCACTAACTTGCTTTGTAAAGAAAATCCGTTCGTAATAAATGAAGCGTGTGTTCAAGCCTTTGACACGCTCAAAGAGATGTTGATTTCTGCTCCAATAGTACAACCACCCGATTGGTCAATGCCTTTCGAGGTAATGTGTGATGCAAGTGATCTCGCCGTGGGTGCAGTTCTTGGGCAACATAAGGAAGGGAAGCATTGTGTAATTCATTACGCGAGTCATGCCCTGAATGAGACCCAAATTAACTACACCACCACGGAGAAGGAGATGTATGCTGTGGTTTTTGCGTTTGACAAGTTCAGACAATATCTTATTGGTACGAAAACCACAGTGTACACAGATCACTCTGCACTGAGATACTTGTTTAGCAAACAAGACGCCAAACCTCGATTAATCAGGTGGGTACTTTTGTTGCAAGAATTCAACATTATAATAAAAGATAGAAAAGGCAGAGACAATGGTGCTGCTGACCATTTGTCTCGACTAGAAAATGATAAAAATGAGCTAACCGTAAATGAGAATTTTCCGGACGAGCAACTGTTTGCCTTGCATCTTCATGATCAAGCTTGTCCGTGGTTTTCCGATATTGCTAACTTTTTAGCATGCGGAATAATTCCACCATTTCAAAGCAGGGGCCACAAAGCGAGATTCAACCGAGATGTAGTTAACTACTTCTGGGAAGATCCTTATCTCTTCAAGCATTGTGCAGATTCGATTATTAGACGATGTGTAACTGAGCACGAGGCTTATCAAATCGCTAAGAAATGCCATGAATCGGAATATGGAGGTCACCATGGCCCCACTCGAACAGCTCATAAAGTGCTCGAGTGCGGTTTTTATTGGCCTACCATTTACGAGGATTGCAAAGCGTTTGTTAAAGCTTGCGACAGATGCCAAAGACTAGGGAATATCTCCAAGAGGGATGAGATGCCTCAACAAGGAATTCTCACTCTCGAGATTTTCGATGTATGGGGTATTGACTTCATGGGACCATTCCCGACATCTGATGGAAACCATTACATCTTGGTAGCTGTCGATTACGTTTCCAAGTGGGTTGAGGCCGTTGCACTGCCAACCAATGATGGCAACCAGGTCGTCAAATTTTTGAAAAATAACATTTTCAATAGATTTGGTGTACCCAGGGTGATCATATCAGATGGAGGAACCCATTTTGTTAATAAAGCATTTGCAAATCTTATGAGCAAAAATGGGATTCTCCACAGGATCGGCACGCCTTACCATCCCCAAACCAGTGGTCAAGTCGAGGTCTCAAACCGCGAAATCAAACACATACTCGAGGCCACTGTGGGGACAACTCGCAAAGATTGGTCACGTAAGCTCAATGATGCTTTATGGGCATACCGCACTGCATTCAAGACTCCCATTGGGATGTCTCCATACAGACTCGTCTTCGGAAAGGCCTGTCATTTGCCCGTAGAACTAGAGCATAAGGCTTACTGGGCCGTACGAACGCTCAATTTTGACTCACGAGTTGCTCAGAGTAAGCGCAAGTTGGACCTCAATGAAATTGAGGAAATACGTGCGCAAGCTTATGAAAGCTCGAGGATTTATAAAGAGCGGACCCAGAAGTTACATGATCGTCGTATCAAGTCTAAACACTTCTATGTTGGCCAGAATGTCTTGTTATTCAATTCTAGGTTGAAGCTGTTCCCCGGAAAGCTTAAATCCAGATGGGAAGGGCCATACGAAGTGGTGCACGTGTTTGAAAGTGGAGCTGTCAGGATCCGAACTGACAAAGGAGAGCTGGTAGTGAATGGACACAGATTGAAGGAGTATCTTGGGCAGTTCGACCCCGAAAAAGAAGCTCAACTGACAACAGAACCGGCTTATGCTCAATAAATATTATACATATATTTACTTACGTATTTATTATTTACTCTACCTATTTTTGTTGGGATGAAGTATCCAAAAATCAATTGAACATTTAGAGTACTAAGACTCTAAATGTGAGGATGTTGATATTTGGAGAAAGCCTAATGCTTTCTTATAATTGTTTTGCAGGGATTCGAGGAACCAACAAAAAGAAAGATAAAGCTTCCAAAAACCAGGTTCTCGGTTGGGGTAACATTATATTTAATGGAGGTTAATTTTGGAATTTAGAGAAATCTAAAATCCGGAATAAATTCATAAAATAAAATTGTTAACCCAACCTAATTATGCAAGCAATATGTTTTAGATTCTAATTCTGTGTAGATATGTGTGCTTTTGAGTTCATCTTGATGAACATAAATTTTTTTGAAAAACTAAAATTTTTCCTAAGTCTTGAATGTGGTTTATTTTTCATTTCAAGAAAATTCGAATTAATTCGAATTGCTTGGAACAAACCACGTAAGACATTTTGCCTTGGAAATTTTCACTCTCGGATTAGTTAGTTCGAATTATGCTGCCAATTCGAATTAATTCGAATTGACAAGCAAATTCGAATTGGCACCCAAGGCAGAACTTTCGGATGTTTATTTGGCCAAGTATTGCAATTCGAATTATAAGGCAATTCGAATTAATTCGAATTGCCTGACTAATTCGAATTAGCATACAAAAGGCATTCTCTTATGCAAGTGAGCAATTCAAATTGTGGGGAAGTTCGAATTAATTCGAACCACACCAATAATTCGAATTGGCTCACAAAAGCATTTCCATGCAAAGTCAATTCCCACCACCAGGTTCGAATTATGAGTCAATTCGAATCAATTCGAATTGATTCAGAATTCGAACTTGTGCGTGTATTTTGTCTTTCAAGCCAATTCGAATTAATTCGAATTGGCCTGAATAACTCGCATCTCTCACAGAATGCACCAATTCGAATTAATTCGAATTAGTGCATAATTCGAACTCCCCTTCCAAACTCTTTTTATACCCTTCGTTCCCTCTCATTTCCCTCACTTTCACTTTCCACATTTCCAAAATCCCCCATTCTCTCTCTCGCGAAACCCTTCTTCCTCGCGAAACCAGTCGCTCATTTCAAGCTTTCCTCCGGCCAAACCATTCGGAAATGGCTTCGTCGTCGTCAAACCCTAGTGGGAGTCGGGGGTAAGTATCTCTGTTTCGTTTTCACACTCGGTTTTCACAGTTTTCAGTTGTGTCTCTTCGTATTCCTTGTGAAAATCGGGGTTGGGGAGGGAATGTGCTCTGTTTTTACAACAAGGAAGGTCGGAATGTGGTCGGAATAGGGTAGGCGTGTTCGGAGATGACTTAGAACCAAGTAGGCAGAACCTAGGTTTCTAGGGATTTTTGTTGCAACTGCCATTTTTGAAGGTTCGAACGTTTCTGTGGGGGGGGTGTTCTCATTTTGAAAATAAGGGCTTCAAAACCCTTAAAAATATGGTTTCTGTTTAGTTTTATGGTTTTTTTTGTTCATTTTGCTGTTTGTGTGCATTTTTGTTTATCTGTGTTGGTGTTTTAGTAATCTGTGAGTAGGCTTAACACTGTAGACAGTTTCCTTTGCCCACTGAGTTGTTTTGATCAGTAGAAAGTTGTTGATGATGATTGATAATGCATGTTGATGTTAAGTGTTGCATTACAGTAGTGTTCTTGGACCAATTGTGTTGCTTATTTGATGTTTGCATGTATTATATTATATGAGTATTTTGTAATAAATGCTTTTGTCGGGTACATGTTGACCACACTTTGCAAATTCAACTCTAGAAGTTGACGTTTGCACATCTGGGAACATGGTATTACAGACAAAACCATGCCAAAAATTTTTCCAACACTTTTGGCATGGCATTTATGTGTAAAAAGACAAAATGGTAGATTGTTCTTTGCATTAAAAGTGTTTGATCTTTGTCAACTTGGGACAAGTGGGGAATGTTCACAAGGAATGTTTTGTTTATACTCCTTAAAGACCCACTTCCCAAAACAAAATCCAAATGGGGGACCACTTACACCCCCAATTTCATTAAATAAACAAGTCAACACTTTTCATAAAAATCAAAAAATTACCTTTTGTATGTATGCATGTCTACTTTTACTTTCATTGTTATTCTTATTTTTAGTCATGGTCCATTGTTACATACTAGTAATTGCATAATTTGTCGCTTGCATTCGCTTTTCATCATTAATCTCTCCTCTCCCCTATCTCACATGATTTCAATCACTTGTTAAGTGATGAGAAAAATCAAAAATTCTTTCGTAGGCTCAATAACCTACGAAATATTTTCTCTTTGGTCCTTTGACCACCCAAAAACATCTTAGACTATTTATAGTCTGAGAAAAATTTTAAGGATCCAAGATCCTTATCTCTCTCTTGTTTTCCTTATTTTTGCTGTAATAAGAGTTAGATTTAACAATCCAGCTCTATGTCTTTCTTTCTATAAATTCGATTAGAAACCAATTAACTCACATTTAGAGCTTAGCTCCAAATGTGAGGATGTTGACTTTCAACTCGAATCCACTTATCAAAAATTTGTTAAAAATAGTTCCAACTCTTTTCTCTCCAGGGATCAATTCATTATAGATTCCCTGATGGGTCTTCCAAAGACAACTCCAGATCGTGCCTTATTGGAAATTGAGAGGCTGAAGAAAGAGGCAGAGGAAAATAGGGTGGCCATAAGGAATGAGCATAACCTGCCTATGGACCACCAGATTGAATGGAGGTTCGAAATGAAGGACCATTGGTGGAATGCGATTCCAGATGAAGAAAGAAATGATAGAGCGACGGGCCTCGAAAGAGACTTTTGCCAACATGTATGTAACTTCTGGAACCAAGAGTTCGATGAGGCAAGGTACGATCAACGGTTTAATGAGCCGAAAGTTCACTATGAGCGGATGGTTTGGAGGATGAAACGACAGAAGGCTTATTGGAACAGAATGCTTGAAATCCACTTCGGAGATAGGAGAGCCTCAGCCTTTGACCCAGTCCTCATCCAACCACCCATTACAAGGGAAGTAAAAATGCATTATGCCCCCATGACGTCACCACACTTAGTTGCATCAACTGGTGTACTCTCCATGCCGGAGACCTTTCCATTTACGTACAAGAAGGAACTATTCGACAATGGGACCATTTGCGGACCGGAGGAGCAGTTATGGCTGACATTGCGTGCAAAAGAGCGTCATACTGAAATGACATTCAACTTCCGGGACTCTCTCCAGGCGGTACTGAACTACGGACAAACCCACCACACTTCAATGCTGGATTCGATTATTGAGAAAATAAAAGCAGTCAGGAAACTGTGGGGGGAATACATGGTTGCATGGGGAAAATGGGAAAAGGACATCAGGGAGTTTGTACTAAGACCGGGAGTAGTAATACCTCCGGGAAATGTGGAGATTCTGCCAGTCTTCTTACCACAAAGAATTCCGGCAGTTGAACCCCGAGAGACTACAATGAAGGGGATGCCCAATTTCGAGCTGATGAGAGCTGAATGCATCGCGATGATTCGAAACAGATCATGGGACAGAATGGGACGCAAGAGGAAACAGATCTCAGTCATGGGCAAAAACAAGTGTTTGGAGTATCTCAACATTCCGCCAGTCCGAGACCTAAGACATCTAAAGGAAAAAGAGGCGGACATCATGGACACCTTGTACACGGAGATGAAAAAGAGGTTCCTCGACCTGTTATGTGAAATGGATGCAGAAGGTCTAAGGCACTGTCAAGAACACCGACCTCATTTGCAGTATAACACGGGATTCCAAGGTGTCCTAGGCAGATATTTCACACTAAAATGGACTGCGCAACTCACGGCCATGTCTGAGCCTAAATTCATCCAAAAATTTCTGAAGATCAAAGGACCGGAATTTGGATTGGATGTTGAGGATGAAGAACAGATCATTGACGATTATGTTGATCCGACCTCCGAGCAATCTGAGCCTGCCGAATCTGAACCCTCTCAGACTGAATCCGAGCCAGAGCCACCCAAGAAGAAGAGAAAACTTATAAGGTTGGCAGATAAAGAAAAATCTGAAAAGTCTGCTGAGCCTCAGATTAGAATCCAAGAACCTCCGAATCAGCCAAGGATCATTCCCCCTGTGCCCAAATTCTATGATGAGCCTCCCAAGCAAAAAGACAGAGGCAAGGATCAAGCCATTGAGTTATCCAAGAAAGAACAACAGCGTAAGGCCCAAGTGCAAGCCGATGCAGAATTGGCAAAGAAGGCTCAGGAAGAAGCTGATGCAGAAGCAGCAAGGATAGCTCAAGAAGAAGCTGAGATAGATAGGATTGAGGCACAGAAGAAAGCCAAATACGATGCCCGACAAGCTGAAAGAGCAAGAAGGGAGAAGGAGGAGGCTGAGATCGAAATGGCAAAAGAAACGGAGGAGTGGAAGCAGAAAATGGAAGCTGCAAGGACCGAGAAAAATCGACTTTGGAAAGAACAAATGGCCAAGGCAGCTGAAGAGGAGGCCAAGAAAGCAGAAGAAGACGTCAGGAAGGCAGAAATGGAGGAAAATATTAGAAAAACCCGAGAGGAAGAGGAGAATAGAAAAGCTGCTGAAAAATTGCAGGCTGAGCTGGAGAAGAAGAAGAAAGCTAACACTGAAACACAGGTTGAGGTCGGGGACGATGATTGTCAGATAATCAGTGGAACAGACATTATTCCTGTTAAGGTGAAAGCTGAGCCAGCAGAATGGGCCAGGGAGAAGGAGGAACAAGTAAAGAAATCTACTGCCCGCAGAAATGACACAAAGGTGGATGTTGAGAAAGCAATGGAGGCAATGAGGGCCACAGAGGAGATAGAGGAAATGGTGCACGAGGGCAATGTCAGATTTGAAGAATCAAAGAAGAAGTTCGCCGAGCTTGCGAGTGATTTGAACGACATAACGGCACAAACTCTAGCGGCAGCCACTACTCAACCGCAACCCACAGTGCAAGAAACAGCGAGAACTGAAAGTAGTAGTGGTGACAAGCAAACGGACTTGGAAACCATAGAAAACTACTTTAAGGACAAGACATTTCAGCAGATCCTCCATTACGATCTCAATATTCCCATAGAGCAAGGAGACGACATGGAAGAACAATTGGGAGACCTTAACATCGGGAGGGAAGTTGAGGCATCACAACAAGAATACCAGCATGTTGCCGATCCCTATCTTCCCGAGGATTTCTTAAATTCTGTATTCCATGAAGATCCTTGTAATGCACACGAGCAGGGAGCAACTCAAGGAGGTGAAGAAACTGAGTTGAGACAAACTGAGGAAGAGCCACGATCGAATACACAGGTTGAATCAGAACAGCACGAGCAAACTGAGCAGAGGGAACAGCCAAAGGAAAATTCTGACTCTGATGGAGAACAAGCAGGAACTGAAGGAACCCAAGAATCAACCGGATCAGTGCGATCGGCTGGTTATTGGGCCAACTCAACTTCAAGGGGCAGACTGGGTGTATCCACTAAGAAGTTCAGAAAATTCCGCATCACGGATGATGCTGACATAATGAGGAGGTTCAACGGGAATGAGCAGAATGCGGGACGATACATGGCACTAAGTGGAGTATTTGTCCCTGATAAAGGGTTCAGTCCAGAATTGATTGATCATCCAATGCTACTCATATTGAAAGAAAACCAGGGATGGACTGAGTTCCTTAAGCATCACGCTGAACCCGGGATAGCAGAATTGGTTCAGGAATTCTACTGCAACATCAATGCCGCACGAAAGACAAGTTGGGTGCGAGGAGTTGACGTAAACATCTCTGTAGAATACTTGAACAACTTCCTTGGCACACCCAACTGGAGGTCAGAAATTCCGACATCTGAGCATTTCGAGAAGGGAGCAAGCAGGGCAGCTGACAGGTAATATCACGACAACATCACTAGGTCCCTTACTGCTGAGAGCTACACTGGTGAAATCCCCTTCAAAGCAAAGCACCTGAAGCTGGAGTTTCAACCCTCCTATGACTTCTACATGTCGAAGATTAGGCCAAACCCTCATGCACATGAAACATCTGGTCGAATGTTGAAGGGTTTTGCCAAGATTTGGCATGGACTGAAGATCAACGTGGGGGAGCAGATTTTCCATGTCATGACTACAAAAGTCACAGGCACCAGAGCTGCTGCTTTATGCTATCCCAACCTCATCAGGAGAATTTGTGAAGCCCAAGGAGTAGATCTAACAGTTTTCGCAGAAAGCGATCTTATTGATATGAGCCGGCCGATCCCAGTCCCAAAGACAAGGATAACTAGACCAGTTACATACATTATGCCGGAAGAATCAGACGCTCAATCCAGATACACTCCTAGGACACCAACAGCCGGACGCAAAGGGCACAAGAAGAAGGACCGTACTGAAGCGGTACCTTCAACAGAAGAGGCTGCAGTCACACCAACAGAACCTGCTCCCACTCCCACTCATCCTGGAACTGATGTTTCCACTCCAAGCTTATCACGAAGACATCCAGTCCGACCCTCACACAGAAGCCCAACTGTGTCTCAATATCCAGCTGAGTCCCAAACTCTAGAAGCAGTGAGCAGAATGGGAGAGTCAATGATGCAGAGTGTCAGATCTTTGGCCGATGCCATTGTTTCGACTCACGAGAAACAAATGCAGAAAGAGGAAGAGTTTAGGCTGAGAATGTTTGAGAGAGAAGAGGAGTTCAGAAAGGAAGCAGCCAGGCAGCATCAAGAAAGGATTGAGAATGAGGAAAAGAATAGAAAAATGTTCGAAGCAGTGTTCGCCAGTCAAGCCAGGATGTTCGACAATCAAGCTGAAATGATGAAGACCATCCTCAGCAAGTTCCCATCACCTCCAGGAGATGCCACCGGATCCTCCACACAGCCCACGGAGAAGAAGGACTAAGCTAAGTGATCACATTCGTGCGAGCTCCATTGTAAACATCATGCATTAGATTTTCCATTCATTCAGTGCACTTTCAATCCTCACCATGGAAATCTATTGTAACTGATGTACATTTACTGCTTTCCAAAAGAGAATTTCGTCTTGAGTTCTCTATTATTTAAAAAAAAAGATGTGTGGCAGTCCAAGATGAATAAGTGACTGTCACGCCAAAAACAAGCTGTGACATGCTTGCATGTTCACAGTGTCTCTTTACTGCTTTCAATTAAACAAACCGGCATAAAACAAGCATAAATCTGTCACCTAGATTCACATGTTGAATTTAGGCTGATGATGAAATCTTCAGACTATTACATTGGGATAAAACAATTAAAAATATGCATGACATGAATTCTCGAAGTTTTGAGCTATAAAAATCCAATGATATGATCACTTGAAAGACTAACAAATATTCATGTTGAGAATTTGATTGAATAAGTTGTAAGAATTTTCAAAGGCTAAAGTTGAGAATGAATGTATGACATGATCAAACCGTCCCTAGTGAGATCTGAGCCGAGTCACTTTTACTCATTTCTTTCTTTGATTGTGTGAATCAATTCGATTAAAGGACACTAGAACTTGCAATTGGGACCGATTCAAGACCATGCCATATTCCCGAAATCAAGCAAATGATCGAGGCACTTAGAAAATCCAAAATTTTGGCTTTCGTTTGAATTCCAAACCCAAAAACATTTTCCCTTTAGGATTAACCAACTTGAGCCTTTAAGCCTAATTTTTCTTTGAAACCACTATATTATTCCCAGCCTTACAAAAAGACCAAGAAAATCAAACTCAAGTGTATATGAGCCATCCCATCAAGGCATTGTAATTTTTGGTCATCACATATGTATCAATCGGTATGCTTAAACCGATTCAAAAAAAAAAAAAAAAAGAGAGAAGTTGAAATCTATTCAACAAGAATAAATTGCAAATGACAAAGCAAATTAGACAAAGTCTAATGTCATGCAATAAAGAAAGGGAAGAAAAACAAAAGAAAGATAGAAAATAATGATGATCATAGATTCTACAGCATGCCAAGTTATGGTGGAATGGTGTCATGTCACTTTTTAGCCCAATAATTCCCTTTCCTACCAAATGTTACAACCGTATGCCCCGTTATAACCCTGAATAAGACCTCGGGATCTCGATTTGAGGAAATGAGCCGGTGGCGAGTTGGTCCAATTGCAAGCTTATGGGAGAATTTAAGTGAATTTGATTTTGAGCGTTGATGATAAAAAGCCAATCTTGAGAGTGAGTGAACTTTCCGATTCTACTATATGTGAGGCTCTGTTTCTATTAATCAATGATCATGTCATGCCTGAATTCAAGGAGTAAGCCAATGAATTTTTCTAAACACCTATTCAAGAAGAATTAACAATAATGATTGGTTTGTAAGTTCACTCAAGTGAGAAGTATCATTCCATTAAACACTGCAACTAAGAGAGTTTAATACTTGTAATTTTGATTGTCTTATCCCAATATAAGAAGAATGAAATTTCTGAGGCCACGCAAATGGATTGAATATGCAGAGTCCAAGCTCCTAGGAGCACTGACTCTGACTGCTCGGGGACGATCAGTATTAAATGTGAGGAAGTTGATAATGGCCAAAACTGACCATTATTTCCAATCCATTTCCGTGTCTGAGACGGACATTTTGATCGTGTTTCCATCTTATTTTAAATAAGAAAGCAGTTGAATTTGACAGATTAATGCTAGTTTGTAAAAACATCGAGCCGGTAATAAAAAGACACAAAATATGCAATTTTAAATTGTATTTGTGTTAGAAAAATCCAAAAACATGGAGAAAGGAAAAAGAAAAGAAAAAGGAATGAAAAGATGGGCAAAAGAATAAAAGAGCCCACAAAAATCCAAAAAGATGGGAAAAATATTGAAAATCCCACAACTGAATTTTGGCTAAGTGTTGAAGCACAATTCGAATTGTGCAATTCGAATAAATTCGAATTGGCACACACAATTCGAATTGCTGAAGAGAACAAAGAAATGGTTAAGTGTTGAAAGGGATGCAGAAGCCTAATTCGAATTGTTCAAATTCGAATTAATTCGAATTAGGGAATGAAGAGAGAAGAAACCCAAAGGCAAGAAGAAGATGCAATTCGAATTGTCCAATTCGAATTAATTCGAACTGGCACAAACAATTCGAATTGCCAACAAATGCAAGGAGGCCAAGCAGAAACCCTCATCCAATTCGAGAAAAGCCCAATTTGAATTCTTCACAACAATTCGAATTGACAACTGAAGGCCACAATCCCAGCTCAAGGAAGAGATCTCACAATTCGAATTAATTCGAATTGGTTGAGATAATTCGAACTTCACTCAAAAATTCATCAAAAGCTGTGGAGCATGAGCACAACATTGGTGGGCCTAGGGTTTCGAAGTTTGTCTATAAAAGCTGACCTCCCTCAACACAAGAAACAATCCTTAGATCAAGAATTTTGCCAAAGAGCAGCTTGGGACAAAAAGAACAGCAGGAGGTTCCACACCCCTTAAGGGTTAGGTAGGTAGTTTAGTTTAGTTTAGTTTAGTTTAGTTTATTTTTCTTGCAAGTAGTGTAATCTTTACATGCTTTGATCTTAGTTTAGTGTAGAAGCAGTTTGTGTAACCCTTAGAGTAGCCATTTCCAGATTTTTACATGCTTTCTAGCTAGAATAAACTCTACCTTCAAGTTAATGATGGTTTTGGGTTCTTTATTTTGCTTTCAAAGTGTCAATACAAGAAAAATTCCAGAAATGGTGTTATTCATGTGTTTTGGCACTCTTTAATGCTTTCTCTAGAAATAAATGCTTAGCATGTTTGTTTGTTTCAACTAGGTTACATTTATTATGTCCTAGTTGACATTCAAGCTTAATAAATGCATGTTGGTGGGTTGTTGGCTTGATTTTGTGCCTTAGAGCTTCAAATAAGTGTTCTTAGGTTTTAGACGTTTTTAGGTTTGTTAGTATTTATCTTTTTGCTTTATTTTTTTTCCTGCTTTGTTCTTATTTTTATGCTGCCCCAGATAACATAGGTGTTCTTAGTTTATTCATGTAGTTCTTAGATAACTAGTTGTTTGAGGTTCTTTGATCTTTGATCCTTTGTTTGTAGAAATAGGGTTTGAATCTTGCCAATACCCACTGGACATGTGTTTGTTTATTTCTTGAAAAATCTCACTAGGGTGGCTGTGAAATGACACTGATGTGAGATGAGGGATTTGGTAAATCTAAACCCATCATTACCCGCACAGTGTTCACCTAACCCATACTTGTGAGAATAAAAAATTGTTGTTGCTCGAAAATGTGTAATTCGAATTATCTCGAATTGCCTAAGAAATTCGAATTGCACAACCAAAAATTTCCTTCATGTGGTTTCTAACCAATTCGAATTCTCCAATTCGAATTAATTCGAATTGGTTCAACAATTCGAATTGGCAAGGAAAACCACATTGTATTGCATACCATCCATTCATGCCTCAGTTTATTTTCCACCTCTCACCAATTCGAATTGTGCAGTTCGAATTAATTCGAATTGCTGAACAATTCGAATTCACCTTCCTCTTGAGGTAAATGCCTTAGTCAATTTGAGCAAGAAGAGGACTTCGCCAATTCGAGTTGTCCAATTCGAATTAATTCGAATTGGTCAATAATTCGAATTAGATGATGCTCCAATTTCTATGCAATGATCAATTGGGTAAAGTACTACTCCATCCTTCATGCATTCTCAATTCGAACTACCCAAATAATTCGAATTGAACTATCCCTTCTATTTTGAAAACTCCAAAAACATTTTTCTTTCATGATTTGTGTAAGTTGCATGGGTGTATTGGGCCTCGGCCCAGTTCATCTGATTTATATCCATTACACATTTCATCCCATTAGTGTCTACTTATTGTGTGCTTAACACCCACACAATACCAAAAATATTTTCTTACTTTTATATTTTTCTCTTTCATTGTGTGTATGAACGGATAATGAGAAACACCACAGATTAATGTTGGTGAAAGGTCCCTTCGCAGGGATATCGACTAACCCGTCTTCTGTGTGTCAATCATTATCTGTTATTTTGCATGATCTGGTTAGTGGTTGGTGGAAGCTTCGGCGAGCGTTCTCTTCACTAAGAGTTTCGATTAGTCACTCAGCCAACTCCTAATCAGATACAGTTTTAATTTTCTTTATCTTAATTTCTCAACCTAAATTCAAGATGCAATAGTATTAATTGATGTCGACCAACATCAGTTAAGAAATATTACAGCAAGAAATATGTGGGTTCTTCTTCCAATCATAGACAAAAGAAAACTAAATGACGGCGGTCACCGTTGTTTGGAATTCTTTCTGTTTAAAATCAATCATCTGGGATAATTGGGAACGGGGCAGCAGATGTTTGCAGTCCGGAAAACCCCAACTATCTCTGGCACTCTTTTTGCCAATTTCTTCTCATCTCAGGCTAATCCACCTTTGTGTATCGCATTCTGTCTAACCCCACCATATATTTTGGAGTACCTTATTTTCCTTTTCATATACTTGTATGCATGATACTATTATGTAGATGTTCTGGTCATATCATTATTTTGGGGATCCTTCTCCTTGGACACAGAAGACTTGATTTAAATCAGATGCGGCATAATAAATTTCCAACAAAGATTCCTTTGTAAAATCCGGATCTGAGTAAGGGATAAATTCACAGTTATGACTAATTCATCTTCCACTGGGGATTGATTTTGAGAGCTTAGAAGCAGAGTCAGCGATTAGGTCTCATCTAGACTGAAAGGATCTGTGTTTTGATTGAGAGTCTAGTACCTGTTTAGGGAATGATTTTCAAATATTCATTTGCCTCTCAAAATTGCTGTGTGTTGGAAATCTGATATTAGATATCGCATTAAGTCAATATCCACTTGGATATAGATGAGATGTGATAAATAATACTAGAGGAACAACATATAGGCCTTGGTGAATTTATAAGGTAGGGTTGAGTATTCCTTCGACTACTATCTTCTTCTGCCAAAGTCTAGAATTGAGTCTTGAGTGAGTACATCTGGAATAGGTTCATTCATGGATCTGTTTCATTTAGTTTGTATCTCATAACTACCCAGATGTTGTAAGCCCTGTGGCTTATTGATATCTCGGGGGTTCTTGATCTGCATCTGGTCACCAAGACCGGGGGCTCTTTTATACTAACGGAAAGAGACGTTTTTAACGATTCCGAGTGATAGATTTAAATGCTTTCTTTACAGCTTTCTTACTGCTTTCCTTTAAAATGCTTTCATAGAGGTCACTCGGAAGAATTAGGGGCAGTCCATCTGTTAAAAGGTTTGAGAGTTATGGAATGGTTTGGGGCTTGATTTGAAACTTTGGGTGTGACATGGGGGAATGATAGGAGTACTTGGCATGTCAACTAATGATATGTTAGGTGTTGCTTGTCCACCACAGATATGTAATGTAACTTCACAAGGCCTGTGGAGGGAGTTATGAGTCTGTGGTATCTTAGAAATTGTTGTCTTAAGAGCATGTAAATTCTCACCATAAGTACCTGTCTGTTAAAGGGAACATGGTGTAGAAAGCATGAGAGTTAGCTAACTAGAGGATTATCCCAAGCTAAGATCTGTGTATGAAAATGGAAGTTTAATTATGTTTCATCTGAATCTTGTCCAATCTTTATTATTTCCTCCCTTTCCCTTCTGTCATATTTAAATCTGCTTTCTAGATAGTGTAGCATAATTTTATATTGCTTTCGTAGTATAAATTTAATGCTTTCTTCGATCTAGTTTACCATAATTTGTAGAATAATTTTTTACTGCTTTCATGATCTGGATTTAAATTTATGTCAAGTAGTTGTTAGAAACCCTTGCAAAACTTGAAACGAGTAACCGAGTGGAAAATCTTAGTAAACGACGTGGGCCCAGCTTCCATCGCACATCCTCCAGTGAACGATCCGGTACTTACTATAAATTACTGCAATTTTTGACTCCGTGCGCTTTCGGGATGCACAGTTTCGTGGGACGAGTAAATAAAAACACAATATTTTGGGAAAATACTCATACAGTGGGAAGATGTTCAAAAGCTTCATGGCAGGTGCATTCGTGACATGAAATTATGAGAAGTATCATGGCGCAGATACCAGGGACTTTCAGGGTGACAGACTGAAGGTCAATCCCGGTTGCACCGTGATATTTGTCAAAAGTTTCATGGCAGGGAGGACCACAGCGCCGTTTGCGATTAAAACACCCCACATGAGTAATAAAAAGGGAAATCTTAATATATCCTTAAACCCCTTCCCTACATCATAACTCTTTTCATTTAATAAATCCACACATGATATTTCAGAAAATTACTCGTGTTGGCGAAACTCGTCAAAATTTTCAATCACATTTCAAGTTTAGCGCGCGGGGTCACCATCGTCCATTAAGGCACGAAGTGAAGCAGTTAGGGGGCACCCTGCAGAGCACTCACCCCTAATTTTAATTTATCAAGTTTGTAAGGGGATTTAATTTTAAAAATCTGACTTCAATTGTATTTATTTAAAGATAATATCTCAACTCATTTCAACCCTAAAGGTTAATTCCATGTTTCAACAAGATTTCAAGATTTTGTTTCCGCTAAACCACAGTTTACTCTAAAATTCGTCTAAAATCAGATTTAATTCCAAAAATTATAAAATTTCATATCTGACTCAGAAACGTCGAGATCTACAACTTTCGTATTTTAACTTTTTCAATCCGAGATACCTAAATAGGTCAAAATCGCCAATTTTCGCAGAAGAACAATTCTGTCCGAGTTTAATGTATCACAGTTTAAAGATTTCGAATTCTACCATAGCAATTCAACTCCAAATTTGATAAAATTTGACAGAGATCATCTTAAGACAATTATCTACGACTTTCATGTTCGGCCAAAGATCTAACACAGTCTAGATCCTATGTCAAAAACGTGATCAAGATCATTCCTAAGTTCTGTCCAAGATTTCAAGATCTAGATTCAAACAGTTCGGTTTCGGTGGGTTTTCACATATCAAATCGACTCCAAAAATTCTCAAAAATCTACAGTAGCTAGATCTAAGTCTTAGGAACATTTTTCATGTTTTAAGTTTCTCCGTTTGAATTCGTTTTAAGGTTCGGAAAAATTCATCAAATCTGTTGCGTCGGTAGAAAGTTTAAATTGACAGATTTTCGATTTCTTGTTAATCTTTTAGTTTGAATGTTTTAATTCATCCCAAAACCATGTAAGAGTTAACTTACAGAGTTTATGAGCGTCCGGGATCGTCTATTCGAAGGCGTGGCTTCCAGTCCACCGTTTCTCCTCTCCGTTCGTCGGGTTCTACGATCTAGATCCAATACAAGGTGTAGAAGAGAAAAGAAGAAGATTAGGATTCGTTTTCGAATCGTTTATTGAACAAGGATTGGATCGAGACTTACCACGACTATGGAGATCTCAGAATTTTCGTCCAACAGCGTTCGTCTCGGTTTCGTGCCTCCAACGACTCCGGATTTAGGGTTTCGAATGTGTAGAAAGTTGTAGGGTTTCGTAAAAGTATTCGGAGCTCCTAGGAGGTCGTATTTATAGATTTCCAGGTCCTAGGGCGTCCAACATCTGACCTAAGGGTCTTGGGTCGAGAGATGTTCAACCGAAAGTCGAAAAATCCGCGTTCGGGCGAGAGATTCACGCAACGGGCGAATCTGTCGCGTGGCGCGGTCGTGGCGCGCCCTATGCCTATTGACCGCGCGGCCACCGCGCCGACTTCGCCTGGACTTCGGTCCGGGCGGGTCGTGCGATCCGTCGTGCTTTTCCGCCTCTCTTTCGGGTTCCTATCCCTCTATGCTCCCGAATTCCGATTTCCGAGGTATCTTCGGGTTCATACTTTCTGTCTAAATTTTTACTCGGGTCTAATTAGATGTTTGGACTCGAATTCTCGAGTTTATTAATGTCGGGTTTCGGTGTACAATTTATTTATTCTTAATCAATTCTTTTCATTTAATTAAATTCCTTTAATTCCTTTTTAAGTAAAATCTCATTTCTCATTTCCTTATCTTTATTTATTTCTTTATTTGCTGGATTCATTTATTTATTTATGGTATTTATTTTATTTATTATTTATTTATTTAATTATTGTTTTATTTTATGATGGAAAATTCACGGGTATTACAGATCTCTTGAGAAATCTTTCAGAGTATGCATGAGTGGAACAAAAACGCATTAAAAATAGTAGTTGATATTGATTTATTTGATCAGTCTTTATTATACAATATTTAGAATAGTACCCCATCTTTTTGCTAAGCTAAAAATGGGGTGTTACAAAAACCGATGAATTTGGGTTACCCATGCTTCAGTCAGTCGTACTCACGAAGCATTTCCCAATCAATATTCAAACTAGTGCTTTGGTCGGTGAACATGACCGCGCATGCAGTTCCACGAAAGGCTTATATATTTTGATCTTTGGGGTGATGGGTTCTACACGTGCAAATTCCATGTATTGTTTCTAGCTCTAAAAGTTTCATATTTCGATAAGTTTGTGGCTTTAATTTTGGGCAAATAAAGTTTCCAGGAACCTAGAGAGGCTGAGAAAGCATTTGCCAAGATGTATTGCAGTAAATAATGCATCCCCACTGCCAAGCCTACACTCATTAGCAAGTTGTCACATATACGTTCATATATTTAACTTTTTGCCCACAATAACTAATTAGTATTTCTTAATCACGGCATAAAGGCGTGATATAAGCCAAGTCCACTACAATTTCAATCTCCCATTTTATTTTATTTTATTTTATTTTCTAAAAAAAAAGAAAAAAAAGAAAAAGAAAGCAAAAAGTGCAGGAACTATATATGGAGGTATTTGACGAGTTCAATGAAACACGATAACGATATACCAAATTGCTCACATTCAAATTTGTTAAATTTTGGCTTAAAGAAACCATTTATTCATGTTTTTTTCGGTATGTATATATACATGACTTTCTCCTGTGACCTGTCCTTTTTATGAACAAATTAGTTTTAATAACGTAGGGATGGATACATTTAATATGTACACACATGCCACATGTATATTTTTTTCATTCTCCTTTTCTTGATTTATTAGTATATACTGTGCATTTGTGTTTATATCACACTATTTATAATTAATATTTATATATTATTTTAAAAATATTAACAACAGTTGACATGTGTAATTATATTTAAGTAAAATTTCATATTCGACCCTTATGAATACATATATTATTTGGTTAACGGGACTTTTTAAACTATGGCCTATTTTAAGGGTGGGGAATGTGGACTTAGTCTAGTAATCATTCCTCTGACTTCCAACCTCTTATGATTGGGGGTTCGATTCCCATCCGTCCTCCTATCCCTCCCATTTATCCCCTTTGTAATTTGTGTGACTTGGACTCCCACACAACCTTAGCTAACACATAAGTGTAAATGTTTTTTAAAAAAAAAAGATAGGGGGAAGAAAATGGTAGCACACAAAATTAAAAAATATAATAATATCAAGCCATAACTTAAAATTACTGACTACTGGGATGACGACTTAGCCCAAGTGGTTTAGTCCATTGACTTCCAACGGAAGGTTGGGGGTTCGATTCCCCACCGGCCCCATATCCCTACCTTTTATTCCCCTCTGTGAATGTGTGGCATGAGCTCCCACCACCCCTTTACCAGGCCTTCAATGGCTCATAAAAAAAAACATCACTGACTACTCGATCTGCTATTTATTTATTTCTAAAAAAAATATAGTAAAATTAAAAAATTTACCAAATGGATATATGAAATTAAAATAATTTGCAAAAACTTATTTAATTATGATCCACGGGGGTTGTTGGAACTCTTTTTTCCTATGACCCCCAATTTATAATAGTTGTTTACCGTTGGTTAAGTTCCCACGTCGGTTATGTTGTGAAGTTACAAATAATTTATATAAATATTAATTATTTCATCCATTACTAATTGATTTTGGGTTCAAACAATAGGTCCTAGAAGCATGGCTCAATTCCATTTTGTTTAAATTGAATGGATGGATTGTTGAAATGAGAACGCATTATCTTTAATCAATTTGGAGTTTCGATTGGGGCCAATTCCCGGAGCCTTTACATAATGTAAAACCGCCCGTGGTTGATTCTTACATCATATATGAAACAGAGCCGGGGGGCTACTTGATTTTGGTAGTGAGAACAAGCAGTCTTTGCCAGAAAATTAAAATAGCTTTATTAGTGGATATATATGCATTGGTCTAACACTACTACTACTGTTACCATGTGACCCGACTACATATAGAAGTATTAGGCGTCAACGGTCCATCTCCTTAGTGGATTGATCAACCGCGGGAAATCAATCAAGTCATCCTCCTCATTACAATAACGACCAACGGTTGACTCAACGGCCAATCATTAATTCTCGAGTTTATAAATTATTAGTATTACACTATTTTTAGAACCCCCTAAGTAATGTAATATACGTGCATATTAACCAATGAGCAATGAAATGGGTTTCTTTTTCCTTCTGTTTACCACCCCCAAGGATTTTGAATAGTTAATAAGAGGATTATTATGCCCAGATATATTGAGTTAATTCCACACTACTACAAAAATCGTGGATTTGGTAGTTAAACATGTGGTAGTTAACGAATTTCGGTCGTTAATCTTTTTAGTGACCAAATTTTACCAAAAAATCCTGCTCGCTAGAATAGAAAATTCTATTAGTACCACCCTCTTATATACTTTTAGTCAAAGAAAATACCGGGCTAGCTAGGTCTTAGTATCCAAGTCGATATTACTTAGCTTTGAAAAAGCTATGAGAAGGAAATTAAACTACTTGTCGATCGAGGATTACCTACATTTCAAAGAATTAAGTAGTTGGTGATTAAGTTAATACCTTATTCTTACTAATTAATTGTGTGTATTTTGTTTAGTGTCACACTGAATCGGTCAACGTGGGATTCCTCCTCAGTTATATAACTTAGATATTAGCTATACCATTCATTACAATTTACTTTGATGAGTTGATACGTTATGTCCATGGTGTAACATGATATACTCATATTGGTTGTGTTGTGTTGTCGATATTGGGCGTGGGATTCAATTTCAAGATAAATATCATTTTCAATTTTTCATAAATTGTCAATTGTCAATTTGGATTGAAACTGATATTCATGGTTTAGCATTTTTGTACACTGCCAACTGCAACTCTGCACTAGCTAGTTCACAAAAATGTGACGAAAATGTCAAAAAGTATAGGTCTACACAGTACGTCGTAATATATAGTAAGTAAAAATAATTATGACACTAGGAGTAGCTTTGTCGATTATGCGGTTATCGATCTTCAACTTGGTCGGATTATTACTTGGAATAAAGCTCTGCATACTCCTAGCATAAATTAAAAACAATAAAATTATTATCACATGAAATTAAATAGATCTGCTTTTTCCCCCACTTCCTTTCATTCACTCTAATTTACAAAATGTACTCACTGAAAATATTTCAAAACTCTTGTCAATGGGTTGGGGACTTAGGTTGGGGTTCGAATTCCCACCCGGCCCCTATCCCTCTCATTTGTTCCTTTTATAATTTATATATCATGAGCTCCCACAATCCATTTTTCAGGCCTTTAATGGCTCCTAAAAAAACTCTTGTCAATATGTATATATATAAAAGAAATACTCGCCAAAATTCAAATACATATTATCGGCGGTCAGAATCAACAATAATATTTTTGAATTGTAATGCGGCCTTCTAATACCCCAAATTGTGTAGTATTAAAAATGGCTACTAGTGGTAGTATAACATAACTTTCGAAATTTGACGACTTAACAAAATCCGTAATTGCCTATTAGTGGTGGGCAGAGGACCCCCACCACCACAATTGTGCACCCGTAAGCTTACCAAAAAATTACTTCAAAAAGGTAAAAAAAAAAAAAAAAAAAAGGGGCCCAAAAGTAAAAGGAATTCGTTAGACAAAAATTAGTCAAAGAAATATGTGTAATTTGGAATAATTTGATCGGGTCAACAAAATTCCCTATCCAAATTTCGATTCTCATTCACGCGTTTGTAAAGTCAAAAGTCTTGAATTTGCATTTTGCCATTAGTGTCCTTTGATGGGTGTTATGTCCCACCTCACATTCTCACGGGTCGGAAGTCGTCATTATTATGCACTTATAGTATACTAAGTACTATATAAGTAGACATGTTTCTTACATCCTTCCTACACTCCCCAACCCCTCACTTAATTACCTGCACTACTAAGTACTCCATTTCCTCCTACTTTCTTCTGTAATATCAACTGCTTTATTACATATTCCAATTTGTCTCTTTTTCAAGCACTAATAACATCCTAGTTTGAGAAACCGCATATATACGCATATCTATCGAGGAGTTTTTCTTTTTTCTTTTTTTTTTTTTTGGTTTTGTTTAAAAGGGATGGCCGGAGCCAGCGGGAGGTCGCTGGAACAGACGCCGACGTGGGCCGTCGCCGTCGTGTGCTTCGTCCTCGTCGCGATTTCCATCGTCATCGAACATGTGATTCATTTGATAGGAGAGGTATGCATATCGCATATCAATATATACATACATACATATTTATATTAAGGTGATATAATTCACTGATGTAGAACACTCAACAAACAATAATGGTCTTGCTAGCTAGACGATGTTGAAGTATACCAATATCAAAATTAATACTTTTGTAATTTTACAACCAATCTTAGCATCTTAGCTCTATTTCTTCAATTTTATACTTTCTCCAAAAATTAATGGTGTCTCGCATTAATCTCATCAATTTGACGCCGAAGAATACGAACCTATGAGTATATAGGGCCCAACTTGTAGAATGCATGTTGATGCCACTAAATAACGATATTACTCGTGATTTTGAAAGGCTAGGATTTATATATATATATATATATAAATCCGATTTATATATATATATATATATAAATCCAAAATTAGAAAGACGATATGGGGTTTCAACCCAAAATTAATTGGCAGTGAGTGGAGTGGCTTATATTAATATAAACAAGGATGATCCCAATATATAAATAATGTGTGATACTTAACATTCCTCATCGAGTGGAGTGGCTTATATTAATATAAACAAGGATGATCCCAATATATATAAATAATGTGTGATACTTAACATTCCTCATCGAGATGATATTTACTTACTAGATATCCACGTGTGTACTCATGGCACTGATACTATATTAGAAAGACCATATAAATGAAGTTCCAATCTAAAGTAAATTGGCAATGGGTGTAGCTAGTGACCCATCTTCATATAAGAAGGGGGTCGCAACATAAAAATTATGTGTGACACTTAACACACACAGATATATTTTATTTATATTTCATCCAATACTATTATTATTATTATTATTATTATTATTATTATTATTATTATGCCTAAGAAATTAATATGAAATATTTTGCAGTGGTTTAAGTCGAGACACAAAAAGGCTTTATACGAAGCCCTCGAGAAGTTGAAAGCAGGTAGGATTAATTCAATGAAATATCCTTTAAACCAACCAACGAATGAATAAAAATTCTAATTTTTGTTACTTTAGACCTAGCTTAATTATATCTTTTTTTTTTTCATGATCATATATCAGAGTTGATGCTGCTGGGGTTCATATCATTGCTGCTGACAGTGGGACAAGGTCCAATATCAAACATATGCATATCCAAGGATCTTGCAGAAACTTGGCACCCATGCACCAGAAAACAAGAACTCCAAAAGTATCCCTACGAAGGAGACAAATCCCGCCGGAAGCTTCTCGCCGCCTTCCTCGAAGATCAACAAAATGGCTCAACCCGCCGGATTCTGGCCGGTGGATATGACAAATGCTCCTCCAAGGCATGCATATATACAT
The DNA here is from genome assembly GCA_030278955.1 of Hygrophila difformis. Lineage (NCBI taxonomy): Eukaryota > Viridiplantae > Streptophyta > Magnoliopsida > Lamiales > Acanthaceae > Hygrophila > Hygrophila difformis. The sequence continues at coordinate 17,574,205 of JAOANR010000001.1, forward strand.
ACGATCCACCCTATTAGAATTGATAATTTTGATACAATTTTTTTCTTTTTTTAACAAATTTTTAATTTATATAAATATATATATGTGAGCTGCAGGGTCAGGTCCCATTTGTGTCTACATATGGAATACATCAGCTGCATATCTTCATATTTGTTTTAGCAGTCTTCCATGTCCTTTACTGCATTCTCACCATGGCTTTGGGGAGAGTTAAGGTATATATATAATTCCTTATTATTTCACATATGAAGTACTTATGAGTGCAATTAATTTTTGTCAACTCTGCATGTATATATATATATATATATAATTCTGTAATAAATTATTAATCTTTTGTATGGTTGGTGTTCAGATGGGAAAGTGGAAACAATGGGAAGAAGAAACAAGAACAGTTGAGTACCAATTTTCACATGGTACTGCTCTCCATGCTACCTAGCTATTTCATCGATCATTTCATTGAAATTAAATAATTAATGTTATTATTTTTTTATTATTATTATGAGATGCTATATTATTATTAACAATTAAATTCGAATATAATAAGATATTTAATGAATGGTTGGCAGATCCAGAGAGATTTAGGTTTGCAAGGGAAACATCATTTGGGAGGAGGCATATGAGTTTCTGGAGCAAAACTCCAGTCCTGCTCTGGATTGTAAGTCATCTTTAATCCATTTAATTTCCAAATTAATACTAACTTTTAGGGTTTACTTTGCACTCATGATAATAAGTATTACTTATGCATGTTGATATATTTCATATAATAAAAAATTGCCTAAAATGTTAGTATATTCTTGTCATTTTAACAATTCAATGCAAAATATTTATATATGATGAATTATGATTCAATTTTACTCTTGTCTAGCAGCCCATTGTTGATTATTTTAAAAAAATAATAAAGAAAAAGAAAAACTTGAGTAGATATAGATGATACTCTCTACGTGCACATTTTCCTGTTGATTAGGACTGTATATTATAATCAATTTTGATTACGCATTTCTATGATCTTTTGACCCTCTTTAATTTAATGTGGTTTATTAAATACTCCATTGATTGATTATTCACTCACACAACTAATAGTATTATAATATAATATACATGTTTAAAATTTTCAAATTCATATTTTCATTATCGTTATCGCTTAACTAAGTGTTCTTGATTATTAAAATTTTTATTTTGGGCTTTGTGGCTATAAAATTGATCTCATTCATTTTTTCTTCTAAAAAGGTCCAATTTCTTTTGGGCACGGTGCTTTAGGTAGAAATAGTGAGTATTTAATGTAAGGGTAGATTACTGTTAAAGTAAGGATAAATTAGGAATTTATGTGATGTGATGGTAATGAATTTAAATTTTTAATTGATTTATTTATGTGTGATGTGATAGTTGTGTGTTTGAAATTATATATTAATAAATTTATTTATTAATGTAATAGGATGGGAGTGAGTTTGTATTAATTATTTCCTAAAAAAGGAAATAAGACAATTGGTATGGGATGGACAAAAAAGAAAATTGAGACAGAAATAATGGAACGGGAGTATTAACTAATTATATTTTGATTTCCATGTGGGCTAGAAAAAACAATTACAGAATAGACCTCCGATCAAGTGACAAGTCAGTATATGACTGACTTGTTCAACTGATATTTTATGGAGTAATATTATAAGTATCGATAATGTGGTGCATGTGAATGATGTAACATAGAATTCTATTATTGCTGTAGATAAATTAAGAATTTTTAAATCACTTGAGTGAAAAGGAATTATTATGAGTACCTAAAATTGGACAACAAGAAGTCATATATCTCATTCAGGACATGAATGAGACAACCTAATATTAAAAAAATAATACATCAACCTACTCAATTAGTCCTGGTTTCATACATCCTGATATCCATAATCCGTGTGCAAACAAATTAATAGCCATTCTCGAGGATTGGGATGAATTTTTCCTTAATATAATTTTTAGTTCAGAAATCAAAATATTGAGTAGGATGAGCAAAATTTACTAAAAGAAATATTATTTGATTTATTTATATCATAGATATATAAATGAGAATTCAATTAACTACAAAAGGGGTTGGGGAGGTAAGTCCCCATTCGAATCCCCACCCGGCCCCTTATCCCTCTCCTTTGTTTCCTTTGAAATATTTGTGGCATAGCCTCCCACCACCGCTTTTCCAAACCTTTAATTGGTTCCTAAAAAAAACAAGTGCAACACTTTTAAATGCTCCAATAACAATTAATTGCAAATTAACACTCTTTTTGTTCACAAAATATTTGTCATTTTAGTAAATTGTATATGCATATTAAGATATAATTAAGATCATAAGTGGTAATGAAAAGTAATAAATTGTAAATAATATAAATTAAAAAGTACTCCATCCGTCTCATTTCAAATGTCACACTTTCTATTTTGGTCCGTCCCACTACAATTGTCATATTTCTTTATTTAGAAAATTTTTACTTTTTCAAATAAACATCAAATCAACTATTTACTCCACTTTAACACAATAACCCACTCTACCTAAAATATCGTGTCCAAAAGAAATGGAACATTTGAAATGGGAAGGAGGGAGTATATTAAAACAATCAATAGATGATGACAAATATATAATTTAATTTATAAAATACATATATATTAATTTTTTTTAAACAATTATCAATGGGGAGTATTTTATTTATTTATTTTTTGTTTCTAAATTTTAATTGGATTTGACTTTTTCAAAGTATGCACTGGTAAGATGGACTTTTTCAACAATAATATACACTCTAGCTAGCTACGTACTCTACGATTTACTTAAACAGTAAATTTATTAGTTTATGCACTGTGATAATATAATGTTTCAGTTAATCTAAATATTATATATTTTACTAGTCTTACTCGAATATTATTATTATATAGTGTTATTATTTCATTTAGATGATTGAAACCTAATTATTTTTTTCTTTTCCCCTTTTATGTTTTTTCAGGTTTGTTTCTTTAGACAATTCGTGAGATCTGTTCCAAAAGTAGATTATTTGACTTTGCGTCACGGATTTATCACGGTATGGTTTATTAATGAAACTCGATTTTCAATGGTCTATTCTATATAATTAATATTTAATTAAACTTAATTAATTTTGTAGGCTCATTTGGCACCACAAAGCCATTCAAAATTCGATTTCCAGAAATACATCAATCGGTCACTCGAAGAGGACTTCAAAGTTGTTGTCGGAATTAGGTTAGAATCTTAATTAGCCCCAACTCGTTTTATTTATATATGTATTTAAATTCTTGCGAATTTCAATTCTTCATATCGATATATTTTTCCCTTTCATGTAATAACCTATTCTCAATTTCATCAATCTCTCAGCCCACCAATTTGGCTCTTTGCGGTGATCTTTCTACTCTTCAACACACACGGTGAGTACAAACAATTTTGTAACTCGAATACTATATTAATTATATATTTATACGGCACAATTATATAACTAAATTAATAATATGTATATATAATAATCAAAATCATGGAGTTTATATCTCAATCACTAATATGGACTTAGGGTTTTATTATGTCAATCACCGAAATGAAGTCTAAGTCAAAATCAATATATATAGACGGTACTTGCAAAACATATATACACAGTGATATTTCAATTCCAATTTATTAACCATACACTGTGTGTTTATTTCGTGAACAGGCTGGCATTCATATCTATGGCTGCCATTTATCCCACTTATTGTGAGTCTTCCAATCAAGATCCACTTTCATTCATAAACATTGACAATCTCAACTTGACTTTGTATCACATTTGTATAATTCTTCCATTTGGGTATATCTTTGCATCAGCTAATATAACTAATGCAGTTCAAATCTGAAAACAATACAGATAATATTACTTGTGGGGACAAAGTTACAAGTGATTATTACTAAAATGGGATTGAGAATTCAAGAACGGGGCGAGGTCGTTAAGGGCGTGCCCGTGGTTCAGCCTGGAGATGACCTCTTTTGGTTCAGTCGTCCCCGCCTTATTTTGTACCTTATTAATTTTGTGCTTTTTCAGGTAAATTTTTTTTCCCCCCCTTCAAACATGTTAAAAATTGTTAGAAAAGAATTGTTCTTGATCGACTTTGAAATTCGAATTGGTATTTATGTTTGCAGAATGCATTTCAATTGGCATTCTTTGCTTGGAATACGGTGAGTTTAATTTATGTCAATAAAATAGGGATATATACACACTTAAGATCGATCTTTGACTAGTTTTACCTTTTCATATATATATATATATATATATATATATATATATATTTTGGTACAGTACGAATTTGGGTTGAGATCATGTTTCCATGAACATGTGGAGGATATCATAATAAGAATCTCAATGGGGTAAGTCCTCTGTCCAAATTATTACACACACTATAAAACTCTCTGGCAGGTAATGAAAAATTGAAAACTACTATAATAATTGGGAATCCATATGCTTTTTTGTTACCACTAGGGTCCTCATTCAGATCCTGTGCAGCTATGTCACTCTCCCACTCTATGCCCTCGTGACTCAGGTACTTAAATATACCTTAAAAAAACTATACTTATTTCAACAATGGTCTCGTGTATTTCAACAATGTACAATCCCATATGCATAGTTCGTTGCAACTACTATTATTGTCATTTACATATGATGATGGTATGTAAATTGACAGATGGGATCAAACATGAAACCAACAATATTCAACGAGAGAGTGGCGACTGCCCTGAAGAAATGGCACCACACGGCCAAGAAGCACATAAAGCAGAGCAAGCAATCCGCCCCGGCGACGCCCAGCAGGTCTCCGGCCACGCCATCCCACGGCATGTCCCCGATGCACCTCCTCCACCGCCAGCCCCGGAGTGACGTGGATAGCCTCCAAGCATCGCCACGAAGAATAAAATACGAAGTGGAAAATTGGGACGGTGAAGGGGGGTCGTCCTCTCCCTCCCGATTCCACCAGGGCAACAATGAATCAATGTCATATCATCATCACCACCAGATCGACGACCAGATTGAGATGGGCAGTACTACTGTTGAGCGCGCATCATCAGACCTCCAGCTGTACGATGCGAGTCCCTCCCAAGTGGCTCCGTTGCCACGTGAGCACCACGAGATTGATATTGTGCCTCATAACTTTTCTTTTTCTAAGAGGGCAAATACATGATGGAGAGGAGGAATAGGGTATTAATGGTACTACAAGTTATGCTTCACAATCACATATGAAGATGAATAATTTCAATCTATTTTCTTCAAAATGTAAAGTTTGACCCAAAATGAAATAGAGACGATCGAGAGAGCATTCATCCACTACAAAAATTTTATGTTTTAGCGACTGTTGTTTTTGTAAAATTTGGTCATTAAAGAAGTTAGCGACTGAATTTCAACAGCTATTAGTATAATTTTAGCGATCGAAATCCGTTACCACTATTGTTGTGGAAATCGGGTTAGTTTCCACCAAAATTATACCCGAATAATAGAGCTATTAATTAAACAATAAAGAGAACACCAATATTTAACGAGGTTCGGCACAAATTTCTTACGTCCTCCGGACCCCACCGAATTATTATTTCACTATGAGGGAGATATATTACAAAAGGGTTTTGGAAATAATTTCCTGACACAAAACCCACTCGACAAGGGAGACTTACAAAAGCCTCAAACACTACACTCTCTCACAAGAAATTTGCAGTACAAGAATTACACTGCCTTAAAATGTTTTTTCTCTCTACTGGGGTGCTCTTGCAAATGAAAGAGCCCCGGTATTTATAACCAAGCTTCAGCGGAGAAGTGTATTCAGATCAGACGAAATTTGCACAGTGTTGTCAACATTTGTCAATTTATTCAGCTACCTCTTACCTAATTTCATTAATAGCCAATGACCACTGTGCAAAAGGTGGGACGACCACTGTTCAAATCTCCACCTTGGTGCGTCCCAATTTTCAATCACAGTATCTCCTTCAAGGTTCTCGTGTCACGTAATTCGGCAGGATCTTCAAATGCGCTTTTCAGCGCCAACTTCAATCTCTTGAGACATTTATCAAGTTCAAACAATGTTCGAACTTGATACCTGTTACAGCCTTCGTCAACATGTCTGCAGGATTCTCGGTGGTCTTAGTCTTTTGTACCTTGACTCCACCTTTTTCAATTATTTCTCGCACAAAATAGTACCGCACGTCGATATGCTTGGTTCTAGCATGATATACCTAGTTCTTTGCTAGATGAATGGCACTTTGACTGTCACAAAACACTGTTACATGTTTCTGACCAACTCCTAAGTCATCCAGCAATCCCTGTAACCAAATGGCTTCCTTAACAACTTCTGTAATGGCCATGTATTCTGCCTCCGTTGTTGACAAAGCAACGGTTGACTGTAAGGTAGACTTCCAACTAACTGGTGCGTTTGCGAGAGTAAATACATATCCAGTAGTTGATCGACGTTTATCCAGATCTCCTGCATAGTCTGAATCACAGTACCCAACTATATGTTGAGCAGTAACATTAGTCTTCTCAAATATCAATCCAATATCTAAGGTTTTCAAGATATACCTTAGAATCCATTTCACAGCTTGCCAATGATCTTTACCAGGATCATGCATGTACCTGCTCACTACTCCAACTGCATGTGAAATGTCAGGCCTTGTACACACCATTGCATACATCAAGCTACCCACCGCATTTGAATAAGGAACTTTTGACATATATTTTCGTTCCTCTATTGTCTTCGGGCATTGTGAAGCACTAAGTTTGAAATGAGGAGCAAACGGTGTACTTACAGGTTTGGTTTTGTTTGTCATGCCAAACCACTGCAATACTTTCTTCAGATATTGCTTCTGAGTCAAACTCAGAGTGCCCATCTTCCTGTCTCTCGTTATTTTCATACCGAGAATTTTCTTAGCTTCACCGAGATCTTTCATTTCGAACTCCTTGCTGAGTTGGGACTTCAACCTGTTTATCTCTCCTCTATGTTTCGAAGCAATTAACATGTCATCTACATATAGAAGAAGATAAATGGAAGATCCATCATGTAGCTTACAAAAATATACACAATGATCAAAACTGCTTCTGCTGTACTTCTGGCCAATCATAAATTGATCAAATCGCTTATACCATTGCCTTGGTGATTGTTTCAATCCATAAAGCGATTTGTTCAACTTGCAAACCCAATCTTCTTTTCCAGCAACTTCAAATCCTTCTGGTTGGGTCATGTAGATTTCTTCCTCAAAATCACCATGTAAGAATGTCGTCTTTACATCCATTTGAACTAGTTCCAAATCAAGCTGTGCTACCAAGGCCAACAAAATACGAATAGAGGAATGTTTTACAATAGGAGAAAATATCTCATTGTAATCAATTCCCTCCTTTTGAGCATAGCCTTTAGCTACCAATCTTGTCTTATAACGAACGTCATTCTTTTATGGAAATCCTTCTTTCTGAGCATAGACCCACTTGCAACCAATTGCCTTCTTTCCCTCTGGGAGTTTAGCTAGCTTCCACGTGTGATTTGCTTCAAGGGAATGCATTTCTTCGTCCATGGATTTCTTCCACTTTTCTTTTTCCGGGCTAATTCTTGCATCAAGAAAAGTTTTTGGTATACCTTCTTCAATAACAGGAAGTGCATAGGCCAACATGTTTTCGAATCGAGCAGGTCTCCGAGTTTCTCTTCTTGATCTCCTAATTGCAATTGGTAAGTCTTGTTGCTCCTGAGGCTCTTGGGTTAAAACCTCACTTTCTCTGGGCTCTTCTTCGGTACTTGGACCATCGTCTTCTATTGGTTGACCATCTACCTCTCTGGTTGTAGATGTCTTAAACTCCACCTGTTGAGGATAATGCTCCACCTGCTGAGGAGTACTATTCGTATGCTACGTGGTTACCTTATTCAACACTATTGATTCGTTGAACGTAACATCCGTGCTAAAGATCACCTTTTCCATCTCCGGGCACCATAGGCGATATCCTTTTACTCCAGAAGATATCCCTACGAAAACAACTTTTCTCGCCCTCGGATCCAGCTTTGATTCTTTCACGTGATAATAGGCAGCGGAACCGAACACACGTAAAGAATCATAATCATTTGCAGGTTTTCCAAACCATGCCTCCAAAGGTGTCTTGCCTTTAAGTGCAGTTGATGGTAGTCGATTGATTAGATGGCTCGCATATGTCACCGCTTCAGCCCAGAACTGCTTGCCCAAATTAGCATTGGACAACATACACCGAACTTTCTCCAACAAAGTTCGGTTCATCCGTTCAGCCACCCCATTTTGTTGTGGCGTGTCCCGCACAGTGAAATATCGGGAAATACCTTCCTTCTTGCACAAATCGAAAAAGGGTCATTTCGATATTCTGTGCCGTTATCAGATCGAAGCACTTTAATCTTCCTCCCGGTCTGGTTCTCCATTATTTTCTTCCAAGCGAGAAATTTTCCGAAAGCTTCATTTTTTGTTCGCATGGGATACACCCATACTCTCCGGGAAAAATCATCAACAAACGTTACAAAATAGTGGTTTCCTCCCTGAGAAGCTGTCTTGGTAGGTCCCCACACATCTGAGTGAATGTAATCTATAATGCCTTTAGTGTTATGGATTGTTGTTCCGAACTTCACCCGCGTTTTCTTTCCCAGAACACGTTGCTTGCAAAATTCAAGTTTGCAAGTCTTTGCACCCTTTAATAATCCTTGCTGTGCCAGAGTCTGCAAGGATTTTTCCCCAGCATGCCCAAGCCTCATATTCCATAGTGATAATGGCCAGAAATGTCCATTATTTTCAATCCATTTCCGTGTTTGAAACGGGCATTTGATCGCATTCCGTTCTTATCTTAAATAAGAAAGCAGTTGAATTGGACTGATTTATGCATAATTGTAAGAATAATAAGCTGGTATGAAAAATGCATAAATATGTAATTTTATTACACATTTATGTTAGAAAAATCCAAAAATATGAGAAAAAGAAAAGAAAAGAAAAAGGAAATAAAAAGATGGAAAAAGAAATGAAATTCCACAAAAATGCATGTTTACAGGTTTGACACCAAGTCCCTTATGACGCCAACCCTCCGCGTCATGAGAGGAAAGGATCTGCGTCATGAGCTAAGAACCAAAGGACCGATACGAGAACCCTTGACGTCAAACCAAAGGCATGACGCCAATGGATTGCGTCATAGGTAGAGTTCCGAGTCATTCAAGACAATCCTGAAGGCTTGACGCAAACCAAGCTTTGACGTCAACCAGGCTTTGCACCTTTGACGTCAAAGGTTCCGCGTCATAGACCAAGTTTCACGTCATGGGCTGCCAAGTTAGGGACATCCAAGTGTTTTCGAGCTGGAGTCCCATGACGCCAATCATTCCTTGACGTCAACCTTCCGCGTCATCAGCAAAGGTTCCACGTCATAAGAGCTTTGACGTCAAGCATGTCCCGAGTCATGCAGGAGGCGTGAGTCCACGTCAGCAAGGCCCATGGGCCTAGGGTTTTGTGCTTATAAATAGGGTATGATATCAAGGTTTTGGGAATAATCTTACACACCATTACTTACTCTTGAAGGCAACTTGGGAGCTTGTTCTCTATGTAGTCTTAGTTAGGTTTATTTTTTTGTATTATTTAAATTATGTTCATAGTTTAGCTTAAATTATGCCATTCTCTTGTTATTATTAGCTTAGACATAGCATTAGATAGCTAGTTTTATACTTTTGATCTTGTTTTGAACTCTTGTTATTTTTGGTTTATGGCTTGAAACACCCATTAATGGTGTTATCAAGCCCATTTATAAGAAATGAGATTCAATCTTCTCTCATATCCCACAAACATGAAATGGATATTCTAATCCATGGATCCTTTTTGCTTTCTTTTCATTTTGGCCATTTGGCTTATATTTTGCTTTTATCTTATTATTTGCTCCATGTATGGTGATTAAATGTATGAATATGTGTTTAGAGGCATGAGTATAGGTTGTGGGTGTGATTTATGCTTGCTGGATAGTGTAGGTTTTTCTTTATTCCTTATTTGATTGCTTAGACTCCTTTTTGTCTTGTTCATTTTTGCATAATCGATCCATCCAGCTTAGAAATGCCATTATACTGCATGTTTTGCATTATTTCTTCATCATAGTGCATTCTGGAAAAGGCTATGATGCCAACCGCCTTATGACGCCAACCACGTTGGGGTCATAAGATAGGCTTGTCGTCATAAGCATTTTCTGGCCCAAATATTGGTTATGCATTCTGGATCACGTTTGACGCCAACCACCCCTTTGACGTCAACCAAGTTGAGATCATGGGTAGGTTCGTCTTCGTAAGTGTTTCTGGTTTTAACTCATTTGCATGCTGGAAGTGCTATGACGCCAACCACCCTTTGACGTCAACCAAGTTGAGGTCATGGGCAGGTTTGGCGTCATAAGTGCTTTTCGGCCAAAAATTGTTCCATGTTGTGTTTCCCGTCATGGCCCCACGGGTCATGACGCAATTCCCATGATCCATGACATGGAACTTCAAAATGATGCATGTTATATTCATGTTCCTTATGACGCGGAATCCATGACGTGATTCTAGGATCACTGATAGTGTGAATTTGGTGCTTGTCAATGACATATATATTGGATGTTTTTGAGGTGGTTTTGGTAGCACTTTACTCTCTTTGTGCTTGTTTCGTTGTTTGTAGGAGGATGGCATGGCAATGGAAAAATTGGAGCAAAGTGGAAGAAAGAAGAAAAAAAGAAGTGATGCAGGCAACCATGTAATCCCTAGTCATGGCCATGACTAGCAATTATGAGGGAAGCTGAAATTGAAAATACAAGCCCAAGTCAATGAGCCCAAGCCCATTACACAATTAAAAGAAGAGAAAAGAGAATGGACGGTAGAAAAAGGAGATGTGACACTTTTTGACAGACTCTACTTTTGCAGTTCACTTTTCATTTGCTATTTTTGGGGAATTCACTTTTTGGAGGGTCAATTTAGAGAGAGGAGGGACGAGAGAACAAGAAAAAAAGGGAGAATCCAGGAGGAAGCAGACCGGACGACACAGCAGATTAATCAAAACTTCTTCTCTTCTCTGATTGGGAAATTGGTTGTATAATCTTCACTACTTTGTTTTAATTTCCATGGATGTAGAGTAGTTTTCCTTTCCTCTAGTTTAAAGACTTGATTGAAAATGGCTTTTGGAATTTGGGAGATGATGTATTTTGTGACTATGAAACTTGATGTTTGTTGATATTTATGCAATTCCTATATCCAGGGTTTATGATTATTGATTTGGATGAATGTTTTTGAATCCAAATGTTTATCTAGATTAATAGTTGAATGCCAATTTAATTTGGGTATCCGTAATTGTACTTGAATTGAATAGGTGGTAACCGGGTTGATTAGTTCCTTCCCGGGGAATTGTGTAATCAAATTGAGAATTACTCCGCGTAGGTAGTAATTGGTTTGAATCGGGCTTTTCTAAATTCTAATGCAATTGAACAATATTTTCTATGGGCGTACCTAGGAATGTTGATTCGATTAGAGATAATTAACGGGCGTACCTTAATTGTCTAATCTGTAAGGAAAAGTTGGTTGTCTAGGCGGACCTGACAATTATAACCGGTTTATTAACTTGTATCATGTTTATGCATCGATGATCTATCCCAAATGCCATTCCAAATCATTCTTTGAACTAGAGGCTTTTAGTTCCATAAGTTAAAATCCAATCTTGTTTAGTCTTGTGTTCTTGAACTCACTTTGATATTTATTTGCTTATGCACTTCTTTATTTTCTTAACTTTGATATCAAACTTTGTGACAATGTCAAAACCCCCCTTTTCAGCTATTGTATATATTATGAAAATGTTGCAATCCAATCCCTGAGGACTCGACCCTTGTCACTGCTATACTATATCTATTTTGTACTTGGTGACATTGGAATCAATTTTTATTTTGCAGTTACACGACAAGCTGTCAAATTTTGGCGCCGTTGCGGGGGATTGGCGTGCAACCACTACATTCTGTGATATTTTCGTTTCATTTTTAGTTTATAATTGGTAATCCCCTTGTTTATGCCTCGTTCTTCTCGTACAGGTGAATTGATATATGATCCAGAAATTGAGAAGACAGCTCGTAGATTGACAAGGGAAGCCAAGTTAAGAAAAGAATCTAAAGTTTCTACATCAACTTCTGGTTTGTCATTGGCTACACAGCTAGACACTTCTAGTTCCAGTGGTGAAGGAAGTGATACAGAATCTTTAGAAGAGAAAAACGTCGTCATGGCTGAAGATAACCGCACATTGAGGGAGTTGGCTGCTCCTGACTTCACACAGCAGCCCTTATGCATTACATTTCCTACAATTGATGATGAAACTCCCTTTGAATTAAAATCTGGATTGATTCATTTGTTGCCTGAATTTAATGGTCATGCAGGTGAAGAGCCCCACAAGCATCTCCAGGAATTTGATGTTGTATGTTCAAGCATGAAACCTCCTGGAGTCACAGATGAACAAATCAAATTGAGGGCATTTCCATTTTCATTGAAAGGAAGTGCAAAAGATTGGCTCTATTATCTTCCGGCAGGTAGCATTACAACTTGGACAGACATGAAGAGGAAATTCTTGGAGAAGTATTTCCCAGCCTTAAGAGCTGCAAATTTGAGGAAGGAAATATGTGGCATCAAGCAACAATCAGGTGAAACGCTCCATGAATACTGGGAGCGGTTTAATAGGCTTATAATTAAATGTCCTCAACATCAAATCCCACCCCAATTGTTAATTCAATACTTCTATGATGGTTTATTGTTGATAGACAGGAACATTATTGATGCTGCAAGTGGAGGAGCCTTGGTGAATAAGACTCCAACACAAGCCTGGGAGTTGATTGATCGAATGGCAGAGAATACTCAACAATTTGGCACACGGGATGCAATGCCAAACAATATGCCAAGTGGTGATTCTTCAATGCAAACAATGCAGCAACAACTTTCAGAGTTAACAAGCTTTGTTCGTAAGATGGCCACAGGAAGTATCAAGCCAACTGTCCAAGTGAAGGCATGTGGCATTTGCACAAGTTCTGAACATCAAACTGATGCATGCCCAACTCTCCAAGAAGATACACCGGTGGATGTGAATGCACTTGAATATTCCAACAGACGTCCACAGTACAATCCCTATTCCAATACTTACAATCCAGGTTGGAGAGATCATCCAAATCTTCGGTATGGCAATCAACATCAACAACAAAATCATCCATCTTCAGCACCACAACAAGTACACCCTCCTCGTCAATTTGAAAGGCAACCACCTCAAGCCACAACAAGTTCAAGTCCATCTTTAGAAGAATTGGTGAAATCCATGGCCACATCAACTTTGCAATTTCAACAAGACACGAAGGCAAGTATTGAAAAATTGCAAAGTCAAATGAATCAAGTGTCTGAGGAAGTTAGGCAAATTCGAGAGAAAGGAAAGTGGCCAGCTCAACCCGAGCCAAATCCAAAGAACGTGAGTGCCATGATCTTGAGGAGTGGAAATGAAGTTCAAGGTCCACCTCCAATTTCAAAGGAGCAAAATGAAGAACAAATTGAGAAGGAGATTGAAAAGGAGGCAGAAACTTCTAACAAGGTAAATTCTTATTCAATTCCTTCATATCAAACTAAAGTACCTCCTTTTCCTGACAGGTTAAAGAAGCCTCCAAAGGTGGACAAGAGGAAAGAAATGCTTGAGATATTCAAGAAAGTCCAATTGAATATCCCACTCCTTGAAGCTATCAATCAAATCCCTAAGTATGCTAAGTTCTTGAAGGATTTATGCACCAACAAGAGGAAACTTAGGGGAGATGAACACATAATAGCAGGTGAGAGTGTCTCTGCGGTGATTAAAAGGAAAATCCCACCTAAAACAGGTGATCCGGGTATGTTTTCAATTCCTTGCAAAATTGGAACAAAAGAGGTGAGCAAAGCCATGTTAGATTTAGGTACTGCAATAAATGTTATGCCAAGGTCAATGTATGATTCCCTAAATCTAGGTCCATTAAAAGAAACATGAATTATTATTCAACTTGCTGATAGAACAAATGCTTATCCGGATGGTATGCTAGAAGATGTGTTAGTGCAAGTTAATGATATATTTCCTGTTGATTTTTATGTTTTGGACATGAATGATGCTCATTGCTTTAACCCACCTCCTCTTTTGTTGGGAAGACCTTTTATGTACACTGCAGGAGCAAAGATTGATGTGAAGAAAGGCACACTTACCTTGGAATTTGATGGAGAAGAAATTCATTTCAATCTTTTCGAAGCTATTAAACATCATGATGATTCTGAAGCTCTGTACTCTATTGATGTTATTGACCCTTTGGTGCAGGAAACATTTGAATTAGCTAACAAGGATGAATTGGAAATTGCTTTGACAAAGCATCACAAGCTAGAGAATGAGATGGAGATAGCTGTGAGCAAGAAAATACAAAGGGGTATACAAGAATTAGGCTCACTTCCTCAAGAGCCACAAAGGTATGAAGTAGCTCCAATTTTTATTCCTGAAACTAATGAACGTTTGTATCCATCTGTGTTGCAGGCACCTAAATTGGAGTTGATGACCTTACCAGAGAATTTGAAATATGTCTTCTTGGGTGATGAAGAGACCTTGCCAGTGATCATCTCTTCAAAGTTGACAACTGAACAAGAGGAGAAATTGGTTCGTGTGCTTAGAGATCACAAAACGGCTATTGGATGGACAATAGCAAATATAGGCATAGATCCCTCCTTTTGTACTCACAGGATCACACTTGAAGAGAATGCCAAGCCAATCAGACAAGCTCAAAGAAAGTTGAATCCAATTATGACTGAAGCAGTGAAGAAAGAAGTCATGAAATTACTTGATGCAGACATCATCTACCCTATCTCAGATAGTAGTTGGGTGAGTCCTGTTCAAGTTGTCCCAAAGAAAGCTGGAGTGACTGTTGAAGAGAACAAAGATGGTGAGAAACTTCCTGTTCGTAAGCAAACCGGGTGGAGACAATGCATAGATTATCGTAAGCTAAATGGTGTAACAAAAAATGATCATTTTCCTCTTCCCTTCATTGATCAAATGATTGAAAGATTATCTGGACATGCTTATTATTGCTTTCTAGATGGGTTTTCAGGGTATTTTCAGATTGCAATAGCACCGGAGGATCAGGAAAAGACTTCTTTCACATGCCCATTTGGAGTGTTTGCTTATAGAAGAATGCCCTTTGGACTTTGCAACGCCCCAGCGACATTTCAAAGGTGTATGATGAACATTTTTTCTGAATATGTTGAGAAAATCATTGAGGTATTTATGGATGACTTTAGTGTTCATGGTAATAGTTTTGATGAATGTCTAGGAAATTTGACTTTGATTCTAAATCGATGCATTGAAACTAATCTTGTGTTGAATTGGGAAAAATGTCAATTCATGGTTGAACAGGGCATTGTTTTAGGTCATAAAGTGTCATCACAAGGTATAGAGGTAGATAAGTCTAAAGTTGATTTAATTGATGCTCTACCTTATCCTTGTTCTGTGCGAGAACTTCGTGGATTTTTAGGCCATGCAGGTTTCTATAGGCGATTCATCAAGGACTTTTCCAAGATTGGAGCACCATTGTTTCGATTGCTGCAAAAAGATGTGCCATTTGAGTTCAATGATCAATGCAAGCAAGCCTTTAACAAGTTGAAGGAACATCTCACAACCCCTCCAGTGATTCAACCACCAAATTGGGAGTTACCATTTAAGTTGATGTGCGATGCAAGTGACACTGCTGTTGGGGCTGTTTTGGGACAAAGGATTGGAAGAGCATCCCATGTCATTTATTATGCTTCCCGAGCATTGAATGGGGCTCAATTAAATTATTCAACAACTGAAAAAGAAATGCTTGCTGTTGTTTTTGCTTTGGATAAATTTAGATCATATCTTTTGGGAACTAAAGTGGTTATTTTTTCTGATCATGCAGCACTGAGATATTTGATGGCAAAGAAAGAGGCCAAGCCAAGGTTGATTAGATGGATTTTGCTTTTACAGGAATTTGACATTGAAATTCGTGACAAAAAGGGAACAGAGAATTTGGTAGCTGATCATTTGATTCGCATAATCACTGAGCCTAATGAGATTCCTATTCGGGAATCCTTTCCTGATGAGCAACTTCTTTCTATATCTACTATTTCCCCTTGGTATGCTGATATAGTTAATTTCTTGGTTACTAATGAATTTCCTACAGGTTGGCCTAAAGCAAAAAGGGACAAGCTTAAGAATGATGCCAAATACTACATTTGGGATGATCCCTACCTTTGGAAACGTTGTGCTGATCAAGTTATTCGAAGATGTGTTGATGAAGGTGAGTTTCAATCCATTCTAGCATTTTGTCATTCTATGGCATGTGGTGGACATTTTGGACCTCAAAGAACTGCAAAGAAGATGTTAGAAAGTGGATTCTTTTGGCCTACTCTATTCAAGGATGCATATATATTTTGTAAGTCATGTGATAGATGCCAAAGAGTAGGTAATATTTCTTCCCGTGATCAAATGCCTCAAACTCCTATGATGTTTCTTGAAATATTTGATGTTTGGGGTATAGACTTTATGGGTCCTTTTCCTAATTCACATGGTTATTTGTATATTCTCTTGTCTATGGATTATGTGTCTAAATGGGTGGAAGCTAAAGCCACCCGGACTAATGATTCAAAAGTGGTTGCAGATTTCCTTAGGTCTAACATATTTGCTAGGTTTGGGATGCCAAGAGCCATTGTGAGTGATAGGGGGACTCATTTTTGCAACAAGACCATCACATCTCTTTTTAAGAAGTATGGTGTTTTGCATAAAGTGTCAACCTCATATCATCAACAGACCAATGGACAAGCAGAAGTGTCTAACCGGGAGATCAAGTCCATTTTGGAGAAAACGGTCCAACCAAATCGAAAAGATTGGAGCTTGAGACTAGATGATGCATTATGGGCCTACCGCACAGCTTACAAGACACCAATAGGGATGTCTCCCTATAGGTTGGTGTTTGGGAAACCATGCCATCTACCTGTGGAGTTACAACACAAAGCATTTTGGGCGGTGCAAAAGTGCAACATGAGTCTTCAAGAGGCCGGGATCCAAAGGAAGTTGTAAATTCAAGAATTGGAAGAAATAAGAAATGAGGCATATGACAATGTCATGCTATACAAAGAGAAAAATAGAGTCTTCCATGATCAACAAATTTCCAGAAAAATCTTTGAAGTTGGCCAAAAAGTTCTTCTATATCATTCAAGACTTAAACTTTTTCCTGGTAAGTTACGTTCTAGATGGATTGGTCCATTTGTTGTTACTAAAGTATTTTCTTATGGTGCAGTTGAAATTCAAAGCTTGAAGACGGAGAAGAAATTTGTTGTCAATGGGCACCGTCTCAAACCATATTATGAGGGATTTTCAATTGAGCCTATAGAATTGGTGTCCCTTGTTGATGCACAAATTGGGGGATGAATTTGGAAGAAGTCTAGCTCAAGGACTTTAAACAAAGCGCTTCTTGGGAGGCAACCCAAGCAATTTAACCATTTTGATACTCTACATTTTGCTATATTGATGAATATATTTTGGTAAAATTTTGATATCTAAATGGCATTTGTCTATGATTTTGTAGGTTTGAAGATGGAATATTGATAATTTTTGGATGATGGAACAAGTGGAGGTGTTTGAGAAAGAAATTTGCAACAATGGAGGTTACTGCCAATCATGATCATGACCAAGTTATACCTGGCTTCCTGATTTTGGAAGGAAAAATCAAGTAGATTTCAACAAGGAACATACATACTAGTCATGGCCGTGCTCAAGGCTTAAATGGGTTCCTGTTTTGAAGGCCAATTTTCAGCAAACTTAGTGTTCTCTAGTCATGCCCATGACCAAAACTCACTTGGCTTGCTGTTCAAAACTAAATTGAGGAGTGTTTTCCAGAAAGCCACATAGCCCTTAATCATGGTCATATCTAACATCTAAACCCCTTGCTGGAAAATAACCCAAAAAGAACTTATTACCAAGGCCAGAACCCTAATTTACTCTCCCCTCTTCCAATTTCCCGTCCAACTCCTCACCATCATCCACCACCATCATCTTCAACCTCAGCCACCGGCGCCCCTCCCTCCACCATTCCTGAACCCGAGCGCCGCCGTCCCTTCCCTGTTCGCGAGCGCAGCCCGCCCCTCATCGCCTGAACCCTAGCAACGCCACCTCTGCTCGCTGGCACCATCGATCGAGCGCCTCTGTCTCGTCCTCCAACAGGCGCCGCCACCCCTTTCGCGAACGAGCGCCGCTGCTCCAGTCTCCGTCGTCTCTCCCTTCGATCGAGCGAGCGCCTCTCCCTTCGCGAACCCTTGTCGCGCCTCTGTCTCGTCGCCTGAACCCCAACGCCGCCGCCACTGGTTCAGCGAGCGCCGCCCCTTCTTCCTTCCTGTTCAGCGAACGCCGGCCGCCGCTTCTGTGCGAGATTTGGCCTTTATCATCTCCATCCTCAGTCTGCTGCTTTCGTTTGGTGAATTTTGTGGTAACATCTTTTCAATTTTTGCAAATATTGGAGTGTGGTGAGTGTCGCTCGGTGGTGTCTCTATTGGGTAGAATTTTCAGATTGGTATCACAACATACTTTTGAGTTAACTGGCAATTGTGCAAATTTTGTTATTCTATGTGAATTCTGGAATAATTGATAATTGTGAGAATCAATAACTGTGGAAAGTGCATCATCTGGTCATTATTAATTGTGAGAATTTTGGTGTTTTGTGGTGCAAAGTCTATATCTGTCCTTGTGCAAGTGGTGGAATTTGGGATTTTTCTATGTGGTTGTTGTTTTGTTAAACACATGTATTTTTCGTTTTGTGCAAGTAGTGAGAATTAATTGAGAACCTGTCTTGTGCAAGTTGTGATCATTGAAAAGAGGAATTGGACTTTGTTCATTGTTTGTGGGGACTACTTTGTTGTGTGGTGATTTTTCTGTGTGCAGATTACATGGGTAGAACAAAGGATCAGGCCACTTCTTCTAAAAGTGGTCCACAAATTGCCAAGTCCAAAGGCACCATTCAGAAAAAGAAGGCACCTATCAAAAAGAAAACCACACCACCAAATCTAATACCCACCATCCCTGTCCAAGGACCCTCTACTTCTACAACTGGACAACGGTCACGTGCTAAAGCTAGGCAAATGGCAGTTGAACAAACCATTGGAGGGTTCCTCAAATTCACAAAGGAGAAAGATCAAGACAGGTATGTAAAGTGCCAAGAGAGTAAAAGGAGCATCACCACAGGTAAAATGTTCCATAATCCCACTCTTGAAAAGTTGCAAATCACCGACCAGGTAAAAACATATTTATCTAACATTGGTTGGTCAAAACTTGCTTCCATGAATGCACCGGCAATTTCTGAACTTGTGCTTGAGTTTTATTCTACTTTTGAGTTCAATCTGCCACCTAAATTTGATCTTAACACTCCCAATGTTATACAATTTAGATTGATGAACAAAACTTTTTCTCATTCATTAACTGATTTCAATCTAGCTTTGGGAGTGATTTCTGAGGAGGAAGCTAAGAGTGTGGGATATTTAGGAAGCTTATGTGATTATGATCCTGTTTTTGAGAAAGAGATATTAAGTTTTTGGGACTGGCTATGCTCACATAAAAATCCCTTCCCTTTCGGCGGTCATTATGCAAAATCTAAGTATATAAGTAATGCAATATTAATATTGATGCATAAATTCATTGCTTTCAACATCACAGGGAAGAAGGAAGGTGCAGCTGTGGTGTCAAAAGGTGAACTCTTTATGCTATGGGCGATGATAAATGGCCCACAGCTTAATCTGGCCTACTGGCTAGCTCATCAGTTTGGCACGGTCCTATCCACGAGAGGGAGGAATCTACTTTATGGCTCTTATATCACACATTTGGCACTTAATTTAGGCTTAATTTCTGATGTCTCTGATTCCTATCTTGCTTCTCTTTTCTTGCACAGGGCATGTTCTCCAGCACCCCTTGACATCGCTTGCCTGAATACATTGCAAGTGATTACAGCTGAAAAAGGCCAATTGTACTTCAATGACCGACCAATTCCAGGCACTAGCACAGGCACACCCTCCTCAAGCCGTGATGCACCACCACTTCTTACACTTCCAGCTCCTGCACATCCCTCTCCATCGGAGGATGACAATCCAAGCCCACCTTCCACCTACTTCCAGGTCCGATTTGATCAATTAAGCGAGGAATTAGCTCAACAGAAAGAAGAGCTAAAGGGAGTGAAAGAAGAGCTGAAGGAAGTGAGAGAAGAGATGAAGGAAATGAAAGATGCCCTGAATGCTATCGTCCACCACTTCAACATCCCACCACCACCGCCCCCTGCTCGCCAGTGAGCCACACCTTGGCACCCCCACCGATTCCAGGGAAGTCCTATTCTCTTTACTCTTTTTCATACATTGAGGACAATGTTGCATTTAGGTGTGGGGGAGGAAATAGCATTGCTTGCATTTTCTGTGAAAATTTTAAAAAATTTCAAGCTATTTTGTGTGAATTTTTGTGTATTTGATGTGAATACATGACTGAATTGAATCTATGAGGTTTAAGTTGACATGTCTTTTGAGTATGATTGATGATGTCTGACATTGAACATGTAAAGCCAACTATTTTGTGAACCCATGTGAGAATCTGAACCTCTTTCCAAAATGCTTGTTGTTTCTAAAAGAAAAATACACTTATCTCAAGCTTTTGGAAATTTCTTTCTTGTGTGAATTATGTGGTAATCGTTTTGACATTCTAGAACTTGAATGATTATGCATGTTGAACTTGCATTGATTGAATCCAACGTTTTGAACATGATAAGGGCATTAGGATAACCCTTTTAGCCTTCTTTTTGGCCATAACCCATATTTTTATCCCCTAGTTAGCCACTTTGAGCCTTATATCCATTTTCTTTGTTTATATATAACCCCTAGCCTATTAAGCCTTCTCTTTTTGTCATACCATTGCTTTTGAACCCTAGTGATTGAAGTACTTTCATAAGTCATTGTGGTTGAAATTTCTGTTGGTTGCAAGGAAAAGAGCTTAGAAATTTGTTTTTGGGATTCTCAAGCTATTTTGTTGGATTTTTGTTGGAATGATTTGTGGAATGTTGTATATACATATTCCCCTATAAAAAAAAGGAAGAAAAAAGAAACAGCCCTATATATATAAAAAAAAAAGAAAAAAAAAAGAGAAAAAAATACAAGGGCAGTGGACGGATATAGCTTGAAGCGTGTTCCTCTGACCTTATAGTTATGAACATAGAGTTGAAGTTCCGTCTGCATTTTTCAGATTGTTGAATTCCTCTAATAAACGTGACCAAGCTATTGAAGTCCATAAAAAAAAAAGAGAGAAGAAAATAAAAGGGGATATATGTTTGGCAAGTTTCGGTTTTGATGGATTCATTTGCTTGAGAAATTTTGGGATTGTTTGGAAGTTGTATTGGGATGATCTTTTGGTTTGTGTTCTATTTTGGAAAAACTTGAGAAGGTAGAATAGAAGTAAGTTTTGGTCTTTTGAACCTCTTATGGTTTTATTTTGGTTTGGCAACCATGATGTGCTATGATTTTTCTATGATGACTCTTTGAAAGTGCTCTCATTCACTTTAGCCTTTCTATTTCCTTTTCTTCCTACCCCTAACCATGGCCCCGTTATAACCCTTTTTGCAAGTCCCTTTGATTCTTAATGTTGGATAATATATCTTTGTATGTTAGATGTGATTTTCATTCAAGCCTATGGGATTGTGATTTTGTTTTATCACTTGAGTGCTTACATGTTCACCTACACTTTGATATTGAGAGGAGTGCATACACTATATCCTTGGGAGGTTGTTGGCTTGATGTGTTTGATGTTGGATTGATTTGATTGTACTTGAATGGACTTGTTGATTTTAAATTCTCTATGATTCAATTTGGTTTCTTTTGAATCTATGCTTGAGGGCAAGCATACTCTAGGTGTGGGGGAATTTGATAGTGTGAATTTGGTGCTTGTCAATGACATATATATTGGATGTTTTTGAGGTGGTTTTGGTAGCACTTTACTCTCTTTGTGCTTGTTTTGTTGTTTGTAGGAGGATGGCATGGCAATGGAAAAATTGGAGCAAAGTGGAAGAAAGAAGAAAAAAAAGAAGTGATGCAGGCAACCATGTAATCCCTAGTCATGGCCATGACTAGCAATTATGAGGGAAGCTGAAATTGAAAATACAAGCCCAAGTTAATGAGCCCAAGCCCATTACACAATTAAAAGAAGAGAAAAGAGAATGGACGGTAGAAAAAGGAGATGTGACACTTTTTGACAGACTCTACTTTTTCAGTTCACTTTTCATTTGCTATTTTTGGGGAATTCACTTTTTGGAGGGTCAATTTAGAGAGAGGAGGGACGAGAGAACAAGAAAAAAAGGGAGAATCCAGGAGGAAGCAGACCGGACGACACAACAGATTAATCAAAACTTCTTCTCTTCTCTGATTGGGAAATTGGTTGTATAATCTTCACTACTTTGTTTTAATTTTCATGGATGTAGAGTAGTTTTCCTTTCCTCTAGTTTAAAGACTTGATTGAGAATGGCTTTTGGAATTTGGGAGATGATGTATTTTGTGACTATGAAACTTGATGTTTGTTGATATTTATGCAATTCCTATATCTAGGGTTTATGATTATTGATTTAGATGAATGTTTTTGGATCCAAATGTTTATCTAGATTAATAGTTGAATGCCAATTTAATTTGGGTATCCGTAATTGTACTTGAATTGAATAGGTGGTAACCGGGTTGATTAGTTCCTTCCCGGGGAATTGTGTAATCAAATTGGGAATTACTCCGCGTAGGTAGTAATTGGTTTGAATCTGGCTTTTCTAAATTCTAATGCAATAGAACAATATTTTCTATGGGCGTACCTAGGAATGTTGATTCGATTAGAGATAATTAACGGGCGTACCTTAATTGTCTAATCTGTAAGGAAAAGTTGGTTGTCTAAGCGGACCTGACAACTATAATCGGTTTATTAACTTGTATCATGTTTATGCATCGATGATCTATCCCAAATGCCATTCCAAATCATTCTTTGAACTAGAGGCTTTTAATTCCATAAGTTAAAATCCAATCTTGTTTAGTCTTGTGTTCTTGAACTCACTTTGATATTTATTTGCTTATGCACTTCTTTATTTTCTTAACTTTGATATCAAACTTTGTGACAATGTCAAAACCCCCCCTTTTCAACTATTCTATATATTATGAAAATGTTGCAATCCAATCCCTGAGGACTCGACCCTTGTCACTGCTATACTATATCTATTTTGTACTTGGTGACATTGGAATCAATTTTTATTTTGCAGTTACACGACAAGCTGTCAATCACGTCACAAGTTAGTGTTCCACGTCACAACCCTTCCCAATTTCAAAAGGAAATTTCTAAGTCATGCATGACGCCGAACCCTCGTATGACGCCAACCTTTGGCGTCATCTCTAAGGTTTTGGGTCATAAGTGATTCCCTCCAACCCGTTTAACATCAACTCCATGACGCAATCCGAGGATCACGTCATGAGGTTGGTTGACGTCAAACATTACCCATTTTTCATCCAAAATTCTAATTCCATTATCTTTAACCCATCATTATGTTGCATCATTCCCGTCTTAATCCGTGTCCCGTCTTAATCCCACGGATTAAGACGCAATATTCCCGATTGCAACATAAGGCGTTATGCTGCCAAAATTTCCATTCTCCATTTTTTCACGATTAAACAATTGAACCCCTGTATCAATGATTAAAGACCGAGATTAGCAATGATCATGGTCAATGGTTATTGGTGTAAGGAACTTTGTTCAATTTATCATTAAAAGATTATTGTACAAAACTCATTTAATCTAAATTGATAATCTGGACTGTAATTTATTAATTATGGAAAGAGAGATTATTTAGGTTAATGAGTAATTATGGATCAGTTTCCATACCCTTACATGAGAAACCAATGTCTCTCATGCAAGGTGTTCTCTTTTATTTTATATTGTTTGCATTTTATCTTTTCCGTGATGTATGAATGAACAGTAAAAGATATTACAGAATAATGTCGGCGAACAGTCCCTTCACCGAGAAATGAAGTAGCCCGTATTCTGTATATTAATTACTGCTGGTTATTTTGCATGGTTTGGACAATAATTGACGAGGTCAGGAGAACGGTCCTTTCACTAGGAAATGAAGTAGCCACTCAGTTAAATACTGTCCAAATACAGTTTTATTTTCTCTATCTTAATTTCCAAACCCAAATTCTAATCTGTAATATGAGTCAGCTAATATCTGTCAATATCAACTAATGAACATTACAGAGAGGAAACATGTAGGTTTTTATCTGAATTCGCAGACAGTAGAGCCCCAACTGGCAGCGACACTGCCATTATAAGGCTTCTGCTGTCCAAATTCATCCCATCCGAGTAATTGGAAAATTGGATAGCAGATGTTTGCAGTCCACCCGATTATTCTGCCACCTCTTCTAGTGTAATACCCTGATAATTTATTACGTTAATAATATTTTCTAAAGAAATAATTCTAAATTATTTCTTATGAAACTAAATTTAAGTTGGGAAATAAATTAATATGTCCCATGATATAAGACT
This sequence comes from Hygrophila difformis, assembly GCA_030278955.1. Taxonomy (NCBI): domain Eukaryota; kingdom Viridiplantae; phylum Streptophyta; class Magnoliopsida; order Lamiales; family Acanthaceae; genus Hygrophila; species Hygrophila difformis. The sequence continues at coordinate 17,598,785 of JAOANR010000001.1, forward strand.
ATTTAAAGGCGAATGAATTATTTTCCGAAGGAATATAATTTAGTTACTAGAGAAATATATTTTCTCAAGGAAAAGTATTCAATGATGCACAATCATTTTTCAAGGGAAAATAATAGAAATACATGTTGGTAAAAGGAGTATCAAGAGAAATATATTTTCCAAATGAAAAATATTGAAAGAGGCAGGATTATTTTCCAAGGAAAATATAATTTAGTTAAAGTTATAAATATATTTTGCTAAGGAAAATTATTTTAACGATAATATTAGTTGAGTATTATTTTTCTAACTATATGTTAAGTATAGTTAATTTTATTATGTAACACAAAATTATCATTAATCTATTGATATTAATGTGAGATTTTTATTTATAAATCATAAATTCCAATTCTATTATCTATAAAGATATTTTAATGGTACAATAGCATTCCAGTTCAAGAAAATCGACATAGAGCAGATAAATAATATGTAGATCGAGACAACATAAGAGATCACATGAAATTGGAGGAAATGACGTGCAGCACAACCAAAAAAAAAAAATTATATATACAATAGTGGAAAGAAAAAAAAATAGAAGCAATGATGACCGAGTATTAATGGTGCAAAAATAGAGTTGATAAAATGAGCTACGAATTACCTAACTAGCTAACGTAAAATATAATACTTCGTGTAGTAATAAATAAAATAAGGATATAGTATGTGGTGATGTAGGACAAGATCGAGACATGTTAGTCAAAGCAAAAAGAAAACAAATGTGAACTAGAAAAAAAAAATAGGCGGCACATGTGATGTGGGTGAGTAAAGTTGCATCCCAAATTAGATAGTTTACAGTGCAATCATGATTTAATGTAACTGAAAGAGGAAGTCTGTAACTGAAAGGGCAAAAATAGAAAAATGGGCGGTGACAGACGAAAAAATAAAAATGTTAGTTAACAGAGGCGGTGCATGCATTACTCATAAGGAATAAGAGGACCAGAGGCGGTACATGCAACTATAAATAAGAGGACCAGACAAGGAAAGAAAAACATCGAATAGTAACAGGGGTTGAGAAAGTAAACTGATACGAGAAGAGCTTTGCAGTAGCTAGCGTAGAGTTGCAAGAGAGTCTGTATCAAGAACGTAATAGCTATCGACGGAAGAAGTTGTAAGTAGATTTTTGTTCTGCGGGCTTTGTCCCAAGAGTATTTTGCATGTTTAAATTCCTTTGTGTTTTAATAATTTTAGGGTTTATGCATGCAATTGATTTATGCAGAGGTAATGTCCCATTATGTGTTTCACTATTTCTGGGGCTAGGCTATGCATGTGAAAAATGAAATTTTATGTGATTATTGAATTATTATTATGCGGCGTATATCAAAGAGGTAGATATCGTCGTGAGTTATTTCATGGGCTATCCAAGGGATCCCCATGAAGAGGATTGTGTTTGGGCCAGGGTCTCACAATCAGTTTTTCTAGATGCAAGGTAGGGCCATCCTTGTAAACCATAGTTTGACTTCGGTCACTATGTGAGCATGCTAGGTCCTATGAGATACCCCGGGTGTAGAGTCATAGTCGAGCTACATGTGGATTGAACGGTTTTAACGGTTTGACATGCCATGTTACTGTTAAGTAATTTAAATTGTTTATGTCCAAGGGACAAGAATTTACTTACTAGCAAGATCACTAACACAAAATTTGAAAAGTGACCAAAGGTTATATGAACATCCGAGTGCAAAACTACAATCCTAACATTAACAGGAAAGCTAACCACGACACCAGTCCTAACCTTACTCATTGAAATTGACAATTTTGATAACGGCTCAAAAATTGGACCGGGATACGTGTTGATAACTATCACCAAACGAGACAACTAAACAACTCTTGATTTAGAGTTAGCCACAGTTGCCTTTGCTCTGAAAATATGAAGAATTTATTTGTACGACCAAAGTTGTCAAATATACACTAACTATAACCGTCTAAAATATATCTATACTCAAAAGCGCTCAACAAGTGCCAAAGGCGATTGTTAGAACTTATGAAGGATTACAACTTCGGCATCATGTATCACGAGGGAAAAGCCAATAAATTGTGGTTGTTGCACTAAGCCGAAGGTCAAAATATCTTACTACTACTAGAATCTTACCGCCAAAATTATAAATGGAATTGGCTTGATAAGAGTCGAGTGCGTATACCAAGGTACGCGTACTCAACGAACCCATGTCATCACAATTGACCAACCATTTTTCACGAAATCTTAGGAACACGGTCAAGTGAGTCAAACTAGAAAGGTCAAGGCGAAAATATTTCAATGTGAATTTATGGGTTTTCAAAAGGTGCCTAACCCGTTAAAAGGTCAAAGCCGAGCGGAAGAAACCACTTGGATTAGTAAAACCACTTGAAGTTCCAGAATGGAAGTGAGATAGCATTTCCATTGATTTTGTCTCAAGATTACTAAAGACACGAAGAGCAACCAATACGATAAGATATGGGCAATTGTAGATCGAGAATATCGTATGAATGCATGGGATTTCTCAAGATATCGTTTCACATCGAAATCGTCGATTCAGCTCGAATTTCTAGACTAACTTACACGAAGCCGGCGGTGCTACGATAAACATTAGCACAACATTTCACCCAAAAACCAATGAACAAACTGAAAGTAAAATCCAGACTCTCGAAGACATGCTAAGAGCTTGCACTTTAGAATTTCAAGGAAGTTGGGAAAATCATCTACTGCTTGTGGAATTTAGTTATAACAATAGTCATTATGCTAGCATGGCCATGACCCCGTCTGAAGCACTATATGGTAGGAAGTGTCGAAATCTGCTTTGTTGGATTAAAGGCTAGAATCCAATTCTCGTTGGACGACAACTAGTCGAGGAGACAACAAAAGTTATCGAGAATAGTCAAGTCAAGCTAAGAGCCGCCCAGGATCAACAAAGGACATACACCAACTAGAGAAGTCAAGAGGGAAAATACGAATATGAGATAATATATCACCTATAAAAGGAGTAACACGATTTGGTAAGCGTGGTAAACTAAGTCCTCATTACATTGACCATTTGATATCATTACCAAAGTTGGTACATAGGCATATCGATGGACCTGCCAGAAGAATTACCTCGAGTTTATAAAATATTTCATGTATCGTAACTTAAGAATTACTATCATGACTTTAATAGGGTGATTCTATTAGAGATTATTGAAGTAGATGAGGGCCTTACTCATGAAGAGGGACCAATCAAGATCTTAGATACTAAATAGTGAACCATGCAACGCCAATCTACTTGCCTGGTCAAAGTCCAATGGTCAAACCATGACGAGAATGATGCCATGTGGGAAATTGGGGTAGAATTGCATGCCAAATATCCAAAACTATTTCTTGAAATTGATTCAGCTAAGGGACATAGCTGTGAAAACAAGTGGGGGAGGATGTCATAACCCTACAGAGAATAACGTCATAACCCTACAGAGAATAACCTAAGAAAATTTCTAATTATGTGCAAGTCTTACCTTAGTTTAGTCTTGCAATAGTTATGTTGAGCAAACTTCGAGGACGGAGTTTGTTTTTAAGGAGGGTAGATTGTAATACCCTGATAATTTATTACGTTAATAATATTTTCTAAAGAAATAATTCTAAATTATTTCTTATGAAACTAAATTTAAGTTGGGAAATAAATTAATATGTCCCATGATATAAGACTATTTAAAGGCGAATGAATTATTTTCCGAGGGAATATAATTTAGTTACTAGAGAAATATATTTTCCCAAGGAAAAGTATTCAATGATGCACAATCATTTTTCAAGGGAAAATAATAGAAATACATGTTGGTAAAAGGAGTATCAAGAGAAATATATTTTCCAAATGAAAAATATTGAATGAGGCAGGATTATTTTCCAAGGAAAATATAATTTAGTTAAAGTTATAAATATATTTTGCTAAGGAAAATTATTTTAACGATAATATTAGTTGAGTATTATTTTTCTAACTATATGTTAAGTATAGTTAATTTTATTATGTAACACAAAATTATCATTAATCTATTGATATTAATGTGAGATTTTTATTTATAAATCATAAATTCCAATTCTATTATCTATAAAGATATTTTAATGGTACAATAGCATTCCAGTTCAAGAAAATCCACATAGAGCAGATAAATAATACGTAGATCGAGACAACATAAGAGATCACATGAAATTGGAGGAAATGGCGTGTAGCACAACCAAAAAAAAATTATATATACAATAGTGGAAAGAAAAAAAAAATAGAAGCAATGATGACCGAGTATTAATGGTGCAAAAATAGAGTTGATAAAATGAGCTACGAATTACCTAACTAGCTAACGTAAAATATAATACTTCGTGTAGTAATAAATAAAATAAGGATATAGTATGTGGTGAGGTAGGACAAGATCGAGACATGTTAGTCAAAGCAAAAAGAAAACAAATGTGAACTAGAAAAAAAAAATAGGCGGCACATGTGATGTGGGTGAGTAAAGTTGCATCCCAAATTAGATAGTTTACAGTGCAATCATGATTTGATGTAACTGAAAGAGGAAGTCTGTAACTGAAAGGGCAAAAATAGAAAAATGGGCGGTGACAGACGAAAAAATAAAAATGTTAGTTAACAGAGGCGGTGCATGCATTACTCATAAGGAATAAGAGGACCAGAGGCGGTACATGCAACTATAAATAAGAGGACCAGACAAGGAAAGAAAAACATCGAATAGTAACAGGGGTTGAGAAAGTAAACTGATACGAGAAGAGCTTTGCAGTAGCTAGCGTAGAGTTGCAAGAGAGTCTGTATCAAGAACGTAATAGCTATCGACGGAAGAAGTTGTAAGTAGATTTTTGTTCTGCGGGCTTTGTCCCAAGAGTATTTTGCATGTTTAAATTCCTTTGTGTTTTAATAATTTTAGGGTTTATGCATGCAATTGATTTATGCAGAGGTAATGTCCCATTATGTGTTTCACTATTTCTGGGGCTAGGCCATGCATGTGAAAAATGAAATTTTCAGTGTATGGCATGAGATTATTTAATTATTATTATGCGGCGTATATCAAAGAGGTAGATATCGTCGTGAGTTATTTCATGGGCTATACAAGGGATCCCCATGAAGAGGATTGTGTTTGGGACAAGGGTCTCACAATCAGTTTTTCTAGATGCAAGGTAGGGCCATCCTTGTATACCATAGTTTGACTTCGGTCACTATGTGAGCATGCTAGGTCCTATGAGATACCCCGGGTGTAGAGTCATAGTCGAGCTACATGTGGATTGAACGGTTTTAACGGTTTGACATGCCATGTTACTGTTAAGTAATTTAACTTGTTAATGTCCAAGGGACAAGAATTTACTTACTCATTTTTACAGGGTTTGACATATATGGACTTTATTAAGAGGCACGGGCACGGGCATAGGTGTCAGTATCACTTTTACACTGGGTATTTTAAATTATGTTTTATTAGCCATAAACTTGTCTTTTGAAAAAAAAATTATAGTTATCATGTTTGTAAACTCTAATATTTTGCCCGAATAAGATATATTCTTTTAAACTTAGTTAACCGTGCTTTCACGAATTAGTTAGTAAAAGTCTTATTTTTAAAGTTTAGTTAATATGAAAAAATTATTTTGGCAGCGGCAAGCCTTATCTCTATATTTTGCAAAATTTTATTATATTATTTCAAAGTATAATTTTAAGAAAATAATAAATCAGTTAAAGTATGTTAGACTTAAAATTTAAAATTTGCCTTAGCGTTTTTCGGTTAAGTTAGCAAATGCAAGGCAAATGCAAGGCAAATGCGAGCTTAATCGGGAGGCGTGGCAGTAACAACCCCGGGTTCTCGTTGGTAACTTCCGCTGCAAAGTTGGGTGTGGAAAACGGGGGTGTTACATCTAGTCTCACGACTACTTCATATCTATGTCCCCGTTCTGTCTAAACCCACCCTAATATTTTGGGTTAATTTAATTTTACACTTCCTTATAAATTTATGCATGATAATATTATCTAAATATTGTGGTCATAATTATTTTGGGATCCTCCCCTTGGACATAGAAGTCTTGATTTAAATCAGATGTTTCACAATAAATTTCCAACAAAAATTCACTTATAAAATCCGGATCTAAGTAAGGGATAAATTCCACAGTTATTGCTAATTCACATTCGACTGGGGGTTGATTTTGGGAAATTAGAAGCAGAGTCAGCGATTAGATCTCACCTAGACTGAAAGGATCTGTGTTTTAATTGAGAGTCTAGTACCTGTTCAGGGAATGATTTTCAAAGATCTGTTATTTTCCAAAATTGATGTGTGTTGGGAATCTAGTTTTAACTATCACACCGAGATGTGATCCACTTGGATTCAAATATAGTGTGTTAGATAATTCTAGAGGAACAATGCATAGGCCTTGGTTACTTTCTAATATAGGGTTAAGTTCCTTTCAACTACTATCCTCTTCTGCCAAAGCCTATTTTTGAGTCTTGAGTGAGTGCATCCGGAACAAACTAATTTATTAGTTTGTTTCATTAGTTTGTATCTCATAACCACCCGAAAGGAAGTGAACACTGCGAGCGGTTCACCGAGATTCGGAAATTCTTGTTCCACAACCGGTTATTCTGACCGGGGGCTTTCTTTTACTACCAGTATGAAGCCTTTGAAACTCCCGAGTGATAGGATTTTAAATGCTTTCTTTACTGCTTTCTTTTAATCGCTTTCGTAGCGGTCACTCGGATGCGTCACTGGATCTTCTAACTGCTACTAGGACTGAGAGTTAAGAGATAGTTCAGGGCTTAATTCAGATCTTTTGGGCGTGACATGGGGGAATGATAGCAGTACTTGACACTTCAACTAATGAATAGTCAGGTGTTGCTTGTCCATCACAGATGACTAACACACTCTTGCAAGGCATTGCAAAGGGAATTATGAGTTTGTGGTATCTTAGATTTTGTTGTCTTAAGAGCATGTGAACCTCTACTGTAAGTACATATCTGTTAAAGGGAACATGGTATAGGAGCATGAGAGTTAGTTAACTGAAATGATTATCCCAAACAAAGATCTGTGTGTTAAAATGGAAGTTTAACTGTGCTTCATCTGAATCTTGTCCAATTTTCATTCTTTTCTCCCTGTCCCTTCTGTCTCATTTAAATCTGCTTTCTAGATAGCTTAGAATAACTTTAACCGCTTTCTTAGAATAATTTCATTGTCTTATTAGAATGCTTTAATTCGCTTTCTAGAATAATTTATCTGCTTAATTTAACAGCTTTCACAGTTTAGATTAAAATTCAGTCATGTAGTTGTTAGTCCAACTCCACAACTGATTAGAGCAATACGAGTGGAAAATCTAGTAAAACGGTGTGGAACCTGTTTCTATATTACATCCTCCAGCGAACGATCCGGTCTTACTATAAATTACTGCAATTTTTGACACCGTGCGCTTTCGGGCCACAGTTTCCTACACGAGTATCTTAAAATGTGACAACCTATAAACATATCCCTAATCCCAACTCCATCATCATAAATCGATTTTCATTAAATAAAATCAATCTGGGATTATTACTTTTTCAGAAAATACTAATATAGTGGGATTGTCAAAAGTTTCACATAGCTTGGTCATCTCCTCTTCATTGTCTGCTTCTGATACTGCTGCTGCAATGCCAATCACTGTATTGCCCTGGAAGTGGTATAAGTTATTTTTCCTTATACCTTTCATGACGACAAGTGCTCCCGAGATCACTTTCATAGTCCCATTCTGAATGCTGATGGAGTGGCCTTTAGCTTCCAAGACTCCCACATATATGAGATTCTTAGCAAATTTCGGTATGTACCGAACTTCCGTCGGCACCTTGGTTGTTCCATTGTGGTTCTTCAGATTTACTGAGCCAACTCCAGCTATCTGGAAATATCCGTTGTTGGCTAGGTAGACAACTCCACCGTCAACACTTTCAAAGTTGACAAACCACTCCTTCCTGGAACACATGTGGAATGAGCATCCTGAGTCTAGCAACCAGTCGTCAGTGCACATTACCGATGAGACACAAGCTAAAGAATACTATGTCTCATCACTATCAGCAACACAAGCCTCTGCTACCGCTTTCCCCTTTTTCTTTTGCAGCTTCGGACAATCTCTCTTCCAATGTCCTTTCTCGTGACAAAAGATACATTCGTCTCTTGACACTCTGCCTCTTGACTGGGATCTGCCTCTTCTGTCCGGCTTGTACTTGTGGCTACGACCCCGAACGGTATGGGCTTCACCAGTCGAACTCTTATGTTCTAACATATCCTTTTTTCTGATCTCGTTAGAATATAAGGCAGTGGTAACTTCTTTAAAGGAAATTGTTTCCTTTCCAGTCAGCATATTAACAATTATATGCTCGTATTCATCTGGGAGCAAAGCTAACAGTATCAGCGCCTTGTCAACGTCATCTATCTTCTCGTCGAGATTCAACAAATCGGTGACCAAAGAATCGAATCTTGTTATGTGTTCATTCATCGTGGTACCGGGCAAATACTGGAATCGATACAGCTTTGTCTTCATGTAGAGCTTGTTCTCCGTGCTCTTCTTCATGAATTTATCCTCCAGTTCTTTCCACAGTCTGTGCGCCATCGTCTCTCTCATAAGCGGATACTTCTGCTCCTTTGAGAGACATAGCCGAATTGTACCACACGCAAGACGGTTGATCCTCGTCTAGTCTTTATCATCAACACCATTTGGTTTGGTTTCTTCAAGTGCCCCATCCAGCTCCTGCTGGTACAAGATGTCCAACACCTCGCACTGCCACATACCAAAATTATTGGTACCGTCGAATTTTTCGACGTCATATTTGGCATTTGAAACCATCGTCCGTGATGACGATGTCACGAACGGCTTCGAATCTGAAGTTGACATTTCACTGGACCTATCCGCCATTTCTGCTTCAAAGTTTAATTAATAGCTCACAAACGGTAGCTCAACCGAGATGCGTTTCAGATGTGGAAGATCAGCTTAGCTGCGACCACAGAGCATACTATGCAGCCAAGGCTCTGATACCAATTGTTGTGGAAATCGGGTTAGTTTCCACCAAAATTATACCCGAATAATAGAGCCATTAATTAAACAATAAAGAGAACACCAATATTTAACGAGGTTCGACACAAATTTGCCTATGTCCTCCGGGCCCCACCGAAGTATTATTTCACTATGATGGAGATATATTACAAAAGGGTTTTGAAAATAATTTTCTGACACACAAAACCCACTCGACAAGGGAGACTTACAAAAGCTTCAAACACTACACTCTCTCACAAGAAATTTGCAGTACAAGAATTAAACTGCCTTAAAATGTTTTCTCTCTCTACTGGGGTGCTTGATAATGGCCAGAAATGACCATTATTTTCAATCCATTTCCGTGTCTTAAACGGGCATTTGATCGCATTCCGGTCTTACATTAAGTAAGAAAGCAGTCGAATTAGACTGATTTATGCATAATTGTAAAAAATATTGAGCTGGTGTGAAAAAGGCATAAATATGTAATTTTATTACATGATTATGTTAGAAAAATCCAAAAACATGAGAAAAAGAAAAGAAAAGAAAAAGGAATGAAAAAGATGGGAAAAAGATAGAAAAGCCCACAAAAAGAATATTTTCGGCCCATCTGGCCCAATCCAGCAGGCCCAGGAAGACCTCTGTCGCGGAAGCCCTTGGCGCGATGCAGTGTTCCGCGACAAAGGAGGGTTCCGCGACCAAGCAGCTCAGATGAAGAGAAGACCAGCCATGACCTTTGTCGCGATGGCATGCTCCGCGACAAAGGCATGACTCCGCGACCAAGACACCCAATTAGAGACACAAGACCCAATCGAGAAGCCTTGCCACATGCAGTGTGTTCCGCGACCAACTTGATGCTCCGAGACAAAGCTGTGATGTGTGTGATGTCTTAAGACACAATGGGCTAGAATCAAGGCCCATGGGCTTAGGGTTACACTTCTATAAATATGAGGTGTCTCCCATAAGCTAAGGGGTTGGAAAAATTGGAATTTTGTTGAGCTCTCTTGAAGGCAAGCTTAGGAGTTCTTCCTTAGGTAGAGTAGTTTAGGTTTATTTTCATGTATTATTTAATTTTTGCTCTTAGCTCAGCTTAGTTTAGTGTTATTATTGTTCACAGTTACCTAGATAGCCATTTTTATACCATGTTTTGGTTTCAAAACTTTTGTTTTAGGGTTTGTAATACCCAAATCATGGGTATTAACAACACCCCTTCAATAATATGGGAAAACATTCATTATTTGTGTCCCAAATCATGAAATGGGTCTCACACCCCATGGATTTATGCTTTCTTTTTCATTTTGGGGTCATTTGACCCTCATTTTGTTACTTTTATGTTTACTGTTGGCATATTATGGATAATGTTGTGTGTATGTGTGATCAAACCCTAGATTAGGACTCTTGCTTTATTTTTAATATTCTGCCCAGCTTTGTCTATTTTTGCTTAAGCATGTTCTACCTTATTTTGAATATTTCTTGCTTATTTTTTAGCTTAGAATAGCTTTTTGATCTGAAATAGGGTGAGATCACGCTGTTTGCATGCCACTGTTCATTTCTGCTTTTTCTGACTTTTGTCCTGAACCACCTTGGGCGCCAACCGCCTTTTGGCGCGGAACCACGTTCCGCGACAAAATGGTTGTTCCGCGACCAAGGTGTTTCAAGACACTTGTCTCCATAATTTAAAACCCTTTGTCGCGGAACACCTTGTCGTGGAGCCACGTTCCGCGACAAAACCTTCCATGCATAGCGACAAAGGAGCCAAACTCTTGCATTTTTGTCTGCATGGCTTTCTGTCGCGGAATCATCTTGTCGCGGAACCACGTTCCGCGACAAAATCTCATTCTGAGACAGAAAAATTATGCCATGTTCCTTATTCTTTGAACACTTTGTCGCGGAGCCACGTTCCGCGACAAAAATTTCCATGCATAGCGACAAAGGTTCAAATGCCTTATGAACTTTCTGAAAACACTCTGTCGCGAGACACTCTTGTCGCGGAACCACGTTCCGCGACAAAATCTTGCTTAGCGACAAGGAGGCGTTATGCTGCCAAAAATTCTAAAAAAACTTGTCGGGATACCCATGTCGCGGATCTCGGACCGCGACAAAATTTATGGTATCGCGACAAAGATTCACTTCTCTCTAATTTAATCTCAAACAACCTTCATTCCCTTCCTATATTATATTGCAACACTCACATCATAACCCCACGGGTTAAGGTGTAACATTCTGGAATTGCAATATAGGGTGTTATGCTGCCCAAATTTTGGTTCTCCATTTGCATCACTTAATTAATTGAACCCTTGAGTCACCAATGATTAAAGAGTGAGATTAGTAATAATCAAACATCAATAATCATCATGATTAAAGGACCTTTGTTCAATTGCCCTTAAAACACTCCTTTATAAACAAAATCTTGATGGCTTAAACAGATAATCTGGACTGTAATTAATTATGGGAGGAAGGATTATTTAAGACCATCAATTGTGGACCCAATCCACAACCTTGCATGAGAAACCAATGTCTCTCATACAAGGAATCTTCTTTTATTTCTTATTTATTTTGTCTTTGTGTGTTGTGTGGAACCATTAGTAAAGAATACATCAGACTAATGTTGGCGGGTATTCCCTCATGGATAACTAGCTCGTATTCTGGGTATTAGTTACTAATTGTTATTTTGCATGGTCTAGATGACTGTTAGTGGAAGCCTTGGCGGTTCGCCCATCCGGGGTTATAATAGCTGCTCGGCTGACTCCTATCCAGACACAGTTTTATTTTTCTTATCTTAATCTCCAAACCCAAATTCCAATCTGTAACGGGAGTCAGTGGGCATCAGTCAATGCCAATTGACGATCATTATGGAAGGGAAGCATGTAGGTTTTTATCCGAATTCACAGACAGTGGAGACCCAACTGGTATTGACACTATCATTATAGGGTCTAAGCTGTCTAAATTCGCTCCATCTGAGTAATTGGGAAATTGGACAGTAGATGTTTACAGTCCACCTGATTATTCTGCCATCACTTTGGTCCCTTGACCACTTCATACTTGTGTTTCACCTTCTGTCTAGACCCGCATCTATATTTTGGGTCAATTAATTTTACACTTCCCTATATCTTTATGCATGATAAAATTATGTACTATTGTGGTCTATATTATTTTGGGATCCTTCCCTTGGACAATAGAAGTCTAGATCTTAAACAGATATCGCGTAATAAACTTCCAACAAAAATCTCTTTATAAAATCCGGATCTGAGTAAGAGATAAATTCTCAGTTATGACTAATTCATATTCTGTCAAGGGTTGTATTTTGGGAAATTAGAAACGGATTCAGCGATTAGGTCTCGCCTAGACTGAAAGGGTCTGTGTTTTAACTGAGAGTCTAGTACCTGATAGGGAATGATTTTCAAATCCATTATTTTCCAAAATTGCTGGTTGATGGAAATCTAAGATTGAGTGCTACACCGAGATGGGGTCCACTTGGACTCAAATACAGTGTAGTAAATAATCTCAGAGGAACATCCTCAGGCCTTGGTTATTTTCTAAGATAGGGTTGAGTTTTCTTTCAACTGCTATCCTCTTCTGCCAAGGCCTATTTTTGAGTCCTGAGTGAGTGCATCCGGAACGAACCAAATCATTAGTTCGTTTCATTAGTTTGTATCTCATAATCACCCGGAAGAAAGTGAACACACTAGTGGTTCACCAAGAGCTGGGAATTCTTGATCCGTACTCCTTCATCCTGATGGGGAGCTGTCTTTTACTACCAGGGTCAGATTTTCAAAACCTCCGAGTGATAGGTTTTAAATGCTTTCTTTACTGCTTTCTTTTAACCACTTTCATTAGAGGTCACTCGGTTGTATTGAGAGTTGTGTAACTGCTACTAGGATTGACAGTTAAGGGATAGTTCAGGACTTGATTACAATCTTTGGGTGTGACATGGGAGAATGATAGTAGTACTTGGCATTTCAATAAATGATGTGTCGGGTGTTGCTTTTCCACCACAGATGAAGTAACACACCCAGGCCAGGGCAGTTACGAATCTGTGGTATCTTAGAATTTGCGGTCTTAAGAACATGTAAACTCATATTGTAAGTACCTGTCTGTTAAAGGGAAAGCATTATCGAGAGCATGAGAACTAGCTATCTGATAGAATTATCCCCACACAAAGATCTGTGTATAAAAATGGAAGTTTATTACTGCTTTATCTCAATCTTGTCCAATTTTCATTCTTTTCTTCCTGTCCCTTCTGTCTACATTGTGATTCAGCTTCACGGTTGGCACAATGTGATTTTCCCTTGCTTTCATCGATAATGTTTATCGCATTCTTAGAATAATTTTTACCCGCTTCCTAGAATAGATTTATTCGCTTTGTAGAGTAATTTAAATGCTTTTGTCACCTAGTTTAAATTCATGTCAGTAGTTGTTAATCACCTTTTAAACCTATTGAGCAATACGAATGGAAACTCTAGTAAAACGACGTGGGCCCTGCTTCTATCGCACATCCTCCAGTGAACGATCCGGTCTTACTATAAATTACTGCAATTTTTGACACCGTGCGCTTTCGGGCCACAGTTTCTTAAAGACGAGTAATAAAAACATGACTACTTATAAATATATCCCTAATCACAACCCCGCCATCATAAATTGGTTTCATTAAATAACACCTAAACCAGGATCATTATTTTTCAGAAAATACTCATGTAGTGGGAATCTGTCAAAAAGTTTCATGGCAGGAAATCTTATGGCAAGAATTGATGAGAAGTATCATAGCATATTTGCCGGGGATCCTCAGTGTGACAGGCTGAAGGTCAACCTATCCCGGCTATGCCATGAGATTTGTCAACATTTCATGACAGAGAGGACCACAGTGCCATTTGAAACTAAAGCACCACACTTGAGTAATAAAAAGACTAATAATCTTAATATATATCCCTAAACCCTTTCCCGTGAATCATAACGCTTTTCATTTAATAAATCTAACCTGGTATATTTTAAGAAAAAGCTCGTGTGGACGAAATTGTCAAAAGTTTCAGTGCTCTTGCAAATGAAAGAGCCCCAGTATTTATAGCCAAGCTTCAGCAGAGAAGTGTATTCAGATCAGACAAAATTTGCACAGTGTTGTCAACATTTGTCAATTTATTCAACTACCTCTTATCTAATTTCATTAATAGCCAATGACCACTGTGCAAAAGGTGGGACGACCACTGTTCAACTATAATTTTAGCTATCAAATCCACAAATTTTCTAATAGTATTTTGTAGGGGTGAAAATAGAACAGATACGGCGGATCGTACTCGTCACGTATCCTATCCCATATTTTTTTGTCGAATACGGAATCGAATTCGACTATTTCGAGATACGGATATGAGATGGATTCGGATTTTAATTCGGATAATCTTATTCTCCCTCCGTCCCAACTAACGTTCCATGTTTGATATTTTGACACTGTTCATTATTCAACTTTGACTCAATTGTATTGCAAGTATATATTTCGAAATAATAGTCGAGTTAGATCTTGCTAGATCGTATAATCATGTAGTTGTATGACACGGTTCATTATTCAACTTTGACATTTTCACACTGTTCATTATTCAACTTTGACTCAATTGTATTGCAAGTATATATTTCGAAAAAATAGTCGAGTTAGGTCTTGTTAGATCGTATAATCATGTAGTTGTATGACACTGTTCATTATTCAACTTTGACATTTTGACACTGTTCATTATTCATATAGTTTTATGATATTCGGATTTTTTCGGATACGGGCGGATATTTACAATCCCATATCCGGTTCCGTATCCGCCAAATATCCGATGGATATAAAAATTCGAATTCGAATTTGAATATAATCGAATACGGAATTGGATCGGGCGGGAATTATCCGTCCCGCTTTCACCCATAGTATTCTGAGTTCTTACACAAAATGGAATAGAAGAAAATTTGCTCATTTTGATATTACATTGGGCCAAACAGTGGGTAATGCAACTTGTCTGTTATTTAAGCAAGCATTGATCCAGATTGTGGTCCAATCACAAAAATACAGGGCCTGGCCATTATTATATAATGGGCTGATGGATCAATGAGCTACCAACTTCAATGGGTTTTAAAATTGATTTTGGATTCAAATAGGGCCCATATATATTTTAAACAAAGTCATTGTCATTCCTAGTAAATTGGTAAGATGATGCCGTCATCGTTCATCACCTGGTGAGAATCATATCTATCCACTCCAACACTATAATCACGCTTTATCACAATTACCAAACCTTCCCTTTCTTTACAAACTTGCATTTTACTCTTCAACGGAGGAAAGAGAAAAACGACAAAAAAATAAAAACAACATAATCTGCTGTCTTAACCCTGATCTTCCAATTTTGGATCGGCCATGGGCAGAGGTACTTCCCAGTCGCAGAATCCATCCGCCACCACCTCCCGCCCCGGCCTCATGGCCCCGCGAGGCTCTGCCGCCGCCTCCGCCGGTATGCGCCGCAGGAGGCTTGGCGGTGGCTCTTCCTCCTCCGCTTCCACGGCTGGAGGCGGCGGCGCCTCGGCTGGCGGCAACGTTAATATGCTCCGGTTCTACACCGACGAGTCGCCGGGGGTGAAGATCGGGCCGACGGTGGTGCTGATCATGAGCCTCTGCTTCATCGCCTTCGTCGCCACTCTGCACGTCATCGGCAAGTTGTACCGGGTCAGATCCGGACCTGCTTGAGGCTGCCAAATCTGGTTCGATCACGGGTCTGGTTATGCCACGTCAAGACTCAAGATCAAGTGTCCTGTACTTAGCTCTATATGCTTTGTTTTTTGTTTTTTGTTTTCTTTTTCTTTCTTTTACTCCTTTTTATGGTTCAGAATATAGGGACAGAAATAGTGTAAAACTAACTTGTTGGATTTAGAATTTTAAATGTTGAATTTTACTGTTGTGTCATGTATGCTGTTTAGTTATCATCGTTCCATCTATGATCTATATGTACATGTTTTTCATTAATTGATGACACGATCGAAGATATAGTACTTCCTTGGTCCCATTTAGTTTGACCACCGCCATTTGGAAATATAGCAAATGTAATTTGACCACTGGAAATATAGTAAAGATTAAAGTATTTAATAATACTCCTCCGTCCCACTAGTTATGTCACATTTTGACTTTTGACAATATTTATTGATTAAGTTTGACCTAATATTATTGCAATTATATAAACGAAAAATATAGTCAAGTTCGGTCTTGTTAGAATCGTCTAATCGTGTAGTTTTAGAATATATGTATTATATAATTTTTACATATACACATTAAAGATATGAACCGTTAAAGAAGTGTATTGGATTACATGCCAAAAGTGTTGTGACATAAATAATAGGATAGAGGGAGTATTTTTTTTCGGGTAATAGGAGGGCCGAGGCCGTTGTATTCAAATACTTTTTGTGTAGTACAATTCACAAGATCAAAGCCACAAAATTCAAAGATCAATCAGGGATCCACGTCCCAACAAACCGAAGAAAGAGAGTGTAGTGGATTGAAAACATGAGTGCAGCCCAGTTGCCAACCCTCGTCCCTTGAGCCATGTAGGGTGCCTGACTTATCCAGAGACTCTTAGCATGCGTAGCTGGAGGGATCTGGTGGCCTGCCTCCTGTGATAGAGGTTGGTTCCCTTACTTTCTTCAACAATCACCACGGATCTGAGATTGGAGACTTCGATCTTCATCTTGTAGTTCGATCAGTGGTATTAGTTATTCTTGGTGGCTGGGGGTGAACATTAAGCTGGCACGGTGGACTTTCCTTTGCAGGTTCTTCAGGTGGTCGGTCTCTGTTGGTGTCCTCAATCTGCTCTTCCTTGAGAGATGAGAATCTATTCCCAATTATCCAATTTTGAGGTCTAACATTATGTCTTCTTTCTACAAAAGGCCTGCGCCTCCTCTGTGCTATCATCCAAGGGCCAAATTCATTGTCTTCATCCTTGCCCCCTTGCTCGCCTTGAGCAGCATCTTGGCAACCATCTTTATTTTGCACCGGTGGATCTGCACAATTTATCTTAGAATGGACGAATTTTTCACAACGGAAACACGCCAACTTAAGGTTTTCATATTCCACCCCAATTGTTTTGCCATCCGCAGTCACATTTGGATTCATAGGTTTAGATAGGTCAATTTGAATTGCCAATATTGCAAAACGTCCTCTGGACGTATCATCAGTGTTGAAGTAGAAACTTACAACCGTACCAATTTTTAAACCCAATCTGTGCAGCACCTTGCGTTCATACATGTACATAGGGAGTTTGGGAAATCTTACCCATGCCACCATCGAATGTATTTTGTTTGTAGACGGGTCGAAGTATTCATCCCATGCCTGCACGTGTAGATAATGCCCTAGCACCATTCAAGTACTTTCAGAGATGTCATGGATGGCATCTTCTTCAGATTCAAACCGCACCACAAAATAGCCATTGTCTAAATCGATAAGAGGGACAGACGCAGCAGCCGGCCAGATCTTCTCCAGTCTTGGCTTCAAGATTCGTAATGACACATTGCGTCCCACCAATTTGATAATCACAGTGTTGGCCCATGGCCGTAATAGACGTTCCTTAAATGAGTTGGAGAATACCAGTTGAGATTTCCTGTCAACCATGATTTCTGAAATATCCTCTGTATCACCGGCCATGCCTTCTATCACTTCATCTACTGGAACATGGATGAATCCAGCTCGCTTTCGTGCCACTTCATTGTATGACGGTCGCGACCGCTTAAATGCCCTATTATTTAGGGGATCCGGCGGCTCTCCGCCATGATCTGCCATAGTCACGTCAACCATCGTGGGGGAGGCATGGCTTTATGGTTTGGATTCTTAGAGAATCGAGAAACGGTTAACGAGCTCTCCTTATCTGAATTAAAGTATTTAATAATATTAATTTGACACGAGTAATTTAAATAGTAGGAGTAATTAACATTTAAATATTTCATAATAGTGAATTCTTTTTTCAATATACCAGGAGGACGGGGGTATGGGCTCCCTATCTGTCCCCTAAAGGATTGCTTTGCTTGGGACTGTACAGAAATGCCTGGTTTGAAAAGATCAATCATGGAGCATCGTTTGCCCATCAAGGACGGTTTCCGACCACATAAGCAGCTGGCCAGGAGGGCAGCTCCCGAAATTGTCCCCAAAATTAAGGAAGAAATAGAGAAGCTGTTAGCGGCCGTGTTTGTTAGGCCAACTAAATACGTTGAATGGTTTTCAAATATTGTACCAGTTATACAGAAGAATGAGAAGTTGAGAGTTTGTATTGATTTTCGAAATCTCAATATAGCAATTTCCAAAGATGAGTATATGATGCCCGTCGCTGACTTATTAATTGATTCGACCGTAAAGCAAGAAATGTTGTCTTTCATGGATGGAAATTCAGGTTACAATCAAATCTTTATGGCCGAAGAAGATATACGTAAAACTGCATTCAGATGTCCTGAAGCTATTGGAATTTATGAGTGGGTTGTCATGCCATTCGACTTAAGAATGTCGGGGCTACCTATCAAAGGGCCATGAATTACGTCTTCCACGATTTAATTGGGGACTGTGTGGAAGTGTATTTGATGATGTCATGGTTCGATCTAGAGACACAAAAAGTCATCTGGCTGATCTAAGAAGGGTCTTTCTTAGGATGAGACTGCATGGAGTCAAAATGAATCCAACCAAGTGTGCTTTTGGAGTTCAAGCAGGGAATTTTTTGGTTTCCTGGTGCATAATAAGGGTATAGAGGTGGATGCGAATAAAACCAGAGCTATCTAAGAAGCCAGGCCACCTCATGATAAGAAGAGCCTGCCGAAGTTCTTAGGCCAGGTGGGTTCTTAAGAAGATTCTTGGCCAATGCGGTTGGAAACGCAAAGCCGCTGACTGACTTGCTAAGATTGAAGAAAGAAGAAGAGTTGAAGTGGGGAAATGACCAGAAAAAGGCGTTTGAACAGTTAAAACAAGCGTTAGTCCTTCCGCCTGTGCTGGTTCCTCCAGTCCTCGGCCAACCACTGAAGCTGTACATAGCAGCGGCCGAAGAATCTATAGGGGCATTATTGGCCCAAGAAGATGAAGATGGCAGGGATCGGGCGATATATTATTTGAGCAGAATCCTCAAGGAGGCAGAACTCACGTGCTCACTGAACAAGCTATGCCTAAGTCTATACCATGCTTGTCAAAAGTTGGAATATTACATCTAGCCGAGACAAGTAGTAGTCGTAGCCCCAGTGGGCATAGTCAAGATCATCATGAATGATCCAGTTAGCAACTGAAGAATGACTAAGTGGGCCATGAAGCTGAACGCATACGATCTGAAATACCAACCACTTAGAGCGATGAAAGGACAGGTTGTGGCCGACTTCCTAGCAGATCATCCGATGCTTCCTATAGCAGAAGATAATATAGAAGGAGTTTGGCCGACTAAGAGAGAAGAAATAGGAATAGTATACCTTCAATCGTGGGTGTTGGCGTTTGATGGTTCAAAAGCAGCCACCGGAGTTGGAGCGGGGTTCACACATGCGCCGAAACGCAGGATATACAAGTACTACACGCAGTTGCCAAACTCCTATACCAATAACGATGCAGAGTATAAGGCGTTGATCTCGGGATTACAACAAATGAGAGTCGAAGAGGTCAAGGCTGTACTGATTAAGGGGGATTCGCAAGTAGTTATCCAACAACTGGTTGGGGATTTTTCTGTCAAAGGTTGACAATTGATCGGGCTGTACGAAGAAGCAGTAAGCTTGTTAGCCGCGTTTGATGAGATATACATAAAGTATATTCCGAGGAAAGAGAATGAATTGGCTAACAAGTTGGCTCAACATGTTGCAAAGTATAGGATAATACCAGATACGGGAAATATAGAGATTTGTTCGGCCGAAAGTGTGAAGGCCGATTGGAATAACAAGATAGTGCAAATTCTGGAAAAACCAATAGAAGCTACTTCAACAGAAAATGGGAGGCTTTGGATTATTGCATGATATGAGGGGTCCTCTTTAAACGAGGGATCGATGGGGTACTACTCCGATGCGTGGGAAAGAAGATGCCAAAAGAGTGATGGGCGAAGTGCGTGAAGGAATTTGTGGTGCCCATCGAGCTGGAAAGTCAATGAAATGGAATATTATTCGGCTAGGGTATTATTGGCCGAATATGGAAACATATTGTGACATAAGAAGTTGTCCGAAGTATTATGGGCATATAGGAATGCCAAAACTTCAGCCACCGGGTTCACCCCATTTCGGCTGACATATGGAATGGATTTGTCCTACCGGCCGAAATCACAACACCAACCTTAAGAATGAATCAGGCAGACCAGTTTTCGGCCAAACAATATGAGCGAGCAATGAAGGATGAACTGTTGGATGCCAATACCGATCGGGTTGAAGCATTCAAGAACTTACAGAAGAATAAACATGTTGTAGCCGATTGGTAAAATCAGAGAATTCATGTTAACCGTTTTGAAGTTGGTGATTTGGTTTGGAAAGTTATATGACCACCTAGGCAGAAGGATGGCCGAACGGGAAAGTGGAGCCCCAATTGGGAGAGGCCATTTATTGTTCAAACGAAGTTACCAAATGGAACATATACGTTAGTTGATGAAAAGGGAGAACAGATGTCAAATACAGTGAATGCAAGACACATTAAGAAATATTATGCTTCCGTATGGGAATAAATAGAAAGAGTAAACATTTTATTCTAAGGACGAACATACAAAGGGGAGCTACTTCGATTGAAGACGACCTATGTAGTACGAAATTACAATATACAAGGAAACATCCTACACTACCACGGTGAGGAAGAGAGGAGACCATGAGGGACCTGAGGTGGAAGACACTCGGGATCATTCCCAAATCCTTGCTGCCGGGACATCGGCCCAGGCTGTGCTAGCGAAACCAGCCCGGCCGATCAGAAATAAAAAAAAAAGTATCACAGGGATCTCGCCACCGGGAGCAACAGAGGCAACTTGCCACAAAGCTAAACCAAATCCACAGGAACTGCTGAGGAAAATAGGTTCAGGGGGGAAAGGCCTTAACGGCGAAATCCATAAATGGTACCGTAAGGGCATAAGGGTGCATTCGGTCACCCAAAACTCTATGGTACCAACATAATTGAAGAACAGACGAGTCATATCAATATTTAGAGACATGTCCTGATTTGGAAATGACTGTCGAGTTCAAGGTTAGAAAAGGTGTTTAAGGATCCCCTTCCGCACGAACACAGTGACAAGGGTCTTAGTTGGATTCGTGCCACATGGGCAAAAACTTTTTGTATCACGCTTGGAAATCCTTGAAAGGAAATGTCTGTTGAGTGCCATGGAGGCGATGGTTTGAGGGGAAGAATGCGGATAGAGGAAACGATAGAATACATGGTGAATGATTTTTGTGTGAGATGTCTAAATTCATGGGCTCATTGGTATTTATAGAGGAGCATAGTGAACAACATTTATGGCGAAGTTAGAAACGTAAAACATTCAATACTAATTATAGAAAAGACGTTTCTTGATCCCCGAAAAAGCTGCAGAGAATATTGCACTGCCACAAGTTATCCCATAGATTATAAGGGCCTGACATACACAACAGGCAAAAGACAAAATTCAAACAAATAAAATGGCCTCTATTCAGAAAATGGAAGACATCGGCTGAAAAGTAGGGAGAGTAAAAAAGATAGCCGACAAGGTCAAAAGAGATCAATCCACTCCAAATTTCCAATTATGTCAATTTACTTTCTTGTATCTTGTACGACTTTCCTTTAACAGCTTTCCTAGATTTATCCTAGTTTGTAACGGTTACTTTCTCGAGTCAGCCATTGTTTCTTAGGAACATGTATCTGTACCTATTTTGGGATAATCAGTCATTGTTTCTTAGTAACTGGTAGATTTTCCTTTGTTCTCTGTTTTGCCATTGAGTTGGAATCAATTTCAGTCAAGTTTGGGCGCATTATTGTATTTCGGACCCCCTAAACAGTTTGATCCTTTTCTGGTAGCCTCCTTTGAGGAGAAAAAGGTCCTTGGCCATAACATGTGGCCAAACAATTATATTTTTTTGATTTTTTAATAGTTAAAAAAATGTATTAATTCTCATGTTTAATCATTATTCTTGTTCTTATGAAAACTTGCAATGGTAGAAAAGCCAGTTTAGTTTTATGAGTTTGTGTTGCACTGGTTATATGATCATATTTGGTTCAAATGTCGTTGGAGTTGGATAGGAATGAAGCTATGAAATATTGAGAAAACCCTGTCAAATGTCGAAAATTGCATTAAGGTGGATATAGGGAGGGCATTCTATCTCTGAACTAATTTATTATGAATTTACAGATCTGAATTGTGTAACTGGAAAAAAAAACAATTAGTGGTAATGAAACTTTTGACAATTTCCGTCCACGAGCATTTTCTAAAATATACCAGGTTAGATTTATTAAAAGAAAAGAGTTATGATTCACGGGAAAAGGTTTAGGGATGTATCAAGATTATTAATCTTTTTATTACTCAAGTGTGGTGCTTTGGTTTCAAATGGCACTGTGGTCCTCTCTGTCATGAAATGTTGACAAATCTCATGGCATAGCTGGGATAGGTTGACCTTCAGCCTGTCACACTGAGGATCCCCGGCAAATATGCCATGATACTTCTCATCAATTCTTGCCATAAGATTTCCTGCCATGAAACTTTTTTGACAGATTCCCACTACATGAGTATTTTCCGAAAAATCATGATCCTGGTTTAGGTTTTATTTAATGAAACCAATTTATGATGGCGGAGTTGTGTTTAGGGATATATTTATAAGTAGTCATGTTTTTATTGCTCGTGTTTAAGAAACTGTGGCCCGAAAGCGCACGGTGTCAAAAATTGCAGTAATTTATAGTAAGACCGGATCGTTCACTGGAGGATGTGCGATAGAAGCAGGGCCCACGTCGTTTTACTAGATTTTCCATTCGTATTGCTCAATAGGTTTGAAAGGTGATTAACATCTACTGACATGAATTTAAACTAGATTATGAAAGCAGTTAAATTACTCTACAAAGCGAATAAATCTATTCTACAAAGCGAATAAAAATTATTCTAGGAATGCAGTAAACATTATCTATGAAAGCAGAAAAATTACATTGTGCCAACCGTGAAGCTGGATCACAATGTAGACAGAAGGGACAGGAAGAAAAGAATGAAAGTTGGACAAGATTTAGATAAAGCAGTATTAAACTTCCATTTTTTATACGCAGATCTTTGTTTGGGATAATTCTATCAGATAGCCAATTCTCATGCTCTCAATAATGCTTTCCCTTTAACAGACAGGTACTTACAATATGAGTTTACATGTTCTTAAGACCGCAAATTCTAAGATACCACAGATTTGTAACTGCCCTGGCCTGGGTGTGTTACTTCATCTGTGGTGGAAAAGCAACACCCGACATATCATTTATTGAAATGCCAAGTACCACTATCATTCTCCCATGTCACACCCAAAGATTCTAATCAAGTTCTGAACTATCCCTTAACTGTCAATCCTAGTAGCAGTTACACAACTCTCAATACAACCGAGTGACCTCTAATGAAAGCGGTTAAAAGAAAGCAGTAAAGAAAGCATTTAAAACCTATCACTCGGAGGTTTTGAAAATCTGACCCTGGTAGTAAAAGACAGCTCCCCATCAGGATGAAGGAGTATGGATCAAGAATTCCCGGCTCTTGGTGAACCACTAGTGTGTTCACTTCCTTCCGGGTGATTATAAGATACAAACTAATGAAACGAACTAATGAATTAGTTCCTTCCGGATGCACTCACTCAGGACTCAAAAGTAGGCTTTGGCAGAAGAGGATAGCAGTTGAAAGAAAGCTCAACCCTATCTTAGAAAATAACCAAGGCTTGGATGATGTTCCTCTAAGGTTATTTACTACACTGTATTTGAGTCCAAGTGGACCCCATCTCGGTGTAGCACTCAATCTTAGATTTCCATCAACCAGCAATTTTAGAAAATAGAGGATTTGAAAATCATTCCCTATCAGGTACTAGACTCTCAGTTAAAACACAGACCCTTTCAGTCTAGGTGAGACCTAATCGCTGAATCTGTTTCTAATTTCCCAAAATACAACCCTTGACTGGATATGAATTAGTCATAACTGAGGAATTTATCCCTTACTCAGATCCGGATTTTATAAAGAGATTTTTGTTGGAAATTTATAAAGCAATATCTGTTTAAGATCTAGACTTCTATTGTCCAAGGGAAGGATCCCAAAATAATTACAGACCACAATAGTACATAATATTATCATGCATAAGGATATAGGGAAGTGTAAAATTAATTGACCCAAAATATAGATGCGGGTCTAGACAGAGGGTGAAACACAGATATGAAGGGGTCAAGGGACCAAAGCAACGGCAGAATAATCAGGTGGACTGTAAACATCTACTGTCCAATTTCCCAATTACTCGGATGGAGCGAATTTAGACAGCTTAGACCCTATAATAGCAGTGTCAGTGCCAGTTGGGCCTTCACTGTCTGTGAATTCGGATAAAAACCTACATGCTTCCCTTCCATAATGATCGTCAGTTGGCATTGACTGATGCCAACTGACTTCCGTTATAGATTGGAATTTGGGTTTGGAAATTAAGATAAGAAAAATAAAACTGTATCTGGATGGGAGTCAGCCGAGCAGCTGTTATAACCCCAGATGGGCGAACCGCCAAGGCTTCCACTGACAGTCGTCCAGACCATGCAAAATAACAATGAGTAACTAGTACTCAGATTACGAGCTAGTTATCCATGAGGGAATACCCACCAACATTAATCTGATGTATTCTTTACTAATTGTTACACACAACACGCAAAGACAAAATCAATAAGGAATAAAAGGAGATTCCTTGTATGAGAGACATTGGTTTCTCATGCAAGGTTGTGGATTGGGTCCACAATTGATGATCTTAAATAATCCTTCCTACCATAATTAATTACAGTCCGGATTATCTGCTTAAGCCATCGAGATTTTGTTTATAGAAGAGTGTTTTAATGGTAATTGAACAAAGGTCCTTTAATCATGATGATTATTGAAGTTTGATTATTGCTAATCTCAATCTTTAATCATTAATGAGTCAAGGGTTCAATTAATTAAGTGATGCAAATGGAGAATCAAAATTTGGGCAGCATAACACCCTATATTGCAATTCCAGAATTTTACACCTTAACCCGTGGGGTTATGATGTGAGTGTTGCAATATAATATAGAAAGAGAATGGAGATTGTTTAAGATTAAAATAGAGAGAAGTGAATCTTTGTCGCAATACCATAAGTTTTGTCGCGGTCCGAGGTCCGCGACATGGGTATCCCGACAAGTTTTTAGAATTTTTGGCAGCATAACGCCTCTTTGTCGCTATGCAAGATTTTGTCGCGGAACGTGGTTCCGCGACAAGAGTGTTTCGCGACAAAGTGTTTTCAGAAAATTCCTAAAGCATTTGAACCTTTGTCGCTATGCGTGGAGATTTTTGTCGCGGAACGTGGTTCCGCGACAAGGTGTTCAAAGATTAAGGATCATGGCCTAATTTTTCTGCCTCAGAATGAGATTTTGTCGCGGAACGTGGTTCCGCGACAAGATGATTCCGCGACAAAAAGCCATGCAGACATAATGCAAGAGTTTGGCTCCTTTGTCGCTATGCATGGAAAGTTTTGTCGCGGAGCGTGGCTCCGCGACAAGGTATTCCGCGACAAGGGTTTTAAATTATGGAGACAAGTGTCTTGAAACACCTTGGTCGCGGAACAACCATTTTGTCGCGGAACGTGGTTCTGCGCCAAAAGGCGGTTGGCGCCCAAGGTGGTTCAGGACAAACGTCAGAAAAAGCAGAAATGAACAGTGGCATGCAAACAGCGTGATCTCACCCTATTTCAGATCAAAAAGCTATTCTAAGCTAAAAACAAGCAAGAAACATTCAAAATAAGGAAGAACATGCTTAAACAAAAATAAACAAAGCTGGGCAGAATATTAAAATAAAGCAAGAGTCCTAATCTAGGGTTTGATCACACATTCACACAACATTATCCATAAAATGCTAACAGTAAACATAAAAAGGCATAATGGGGGTCAAATGACCCCAAAATGAAAAAGAAATCATAAATCCATGGGGTGTGAGACCCATTTCATGATTTGGGACACAAATGATGAATGTTTTCCCATATTATTGAAGGGGTGTTGTTAATACCCATGATTTGGGTATTACAAACCCTAAAAATAAGAGTTTAGAAACCAAAACATGGTGTAAAGTGGCTATCTAAGTAACTGTGAACAGTAAAACACTAAACTAAGCTAAGCTAAGAGCAAAAATTAAATAATACATGAAAATAAACCTAAACTACTCTACCTAAGGAAGAACTCCTAAGCTTGCCTTCAAGAGAGCTCAACAAAATTCCAATTTTTCCAACCCTTAGCTCATGGGAGACACCTCATATTTATAGAAGTGTAACCCTAAGCCCATGGGCCTTGATTCTTGCCCATTGTGTCTTAAGACATCACACACATCACAGCTTTGTCTCGGAGCATCAAGTTGGTCGCGGAACACACTGCATGTGGCAAGGCTTCTCGACTGGGTCTTGTGTCTCTAATTGGGTGT
This sequence comes from Hygrophila difformis, assembly GCA_030278955.1. Classification (NCBI taxonomy): domain Eukaryota; kingdom Viridiplantae; phylum Streptophyta; class Magnoliopsida; order Lamiales; family Acanthaceae; genus Hygrophila; species Hygrophila difformis. The sequence continues at coordinate 17,625,356 of JAOANR010000001.1, forward strand.
CTTGGTCGCGGAACATGCCTTTGTCGCGGAGCATGCCATCGCGACAAAGGTCATCGCGACAAGGGCTTGGCTGGTTTCCTCTTCATCAGGGCTGCTTGGTCGCGGAACCCTCCTTTGTCGCGGAACACTGCATCGCGCCAAAGGGCTTCCGCGACAAAGGCCTTCCTGGGCCTGCTGGATTGGGCCAGATGGGCCGAAAATATTCTTTTTGTGGGCTTTTCTATCTTTTTCCCATCTTTTTGTTTCCTTTTCTTTTTCTCATGTTTTTGGATTTTTCTAACATAAATGTGTAATAAAATTACATATTTATGTCTTTTTCACACCAGCTTATTATTTTTACAATTATGCATAAATTAGTCCAATTCGACTGCTTTCTTACTTAATGTAAGACCGGAATGCGATCAAATGTCCGTTTAAGACACGGAAATGGATTGAAAATAATGGTCATTTCTGGCCATTATCAACATCCTCACATTTAATACTGATCGTCCCCGAGCAGTCAGAGTCAATGTTCGTACGAACACGGACTCTACATATTCAATTCATTTTCGTGGCTTCATAAATCACATCCTTTTTGGATTGGGATAAGACAATAAAAAACTACGAGTATTAAATTCCCTTGATTGCAGTGTTTAATGAAATGATACTTGCTCACTATATCGGGCCTACAAATCAAACATTATTATCAATCCTTCATGAATATCATGTTTGAAGGATACAAAGATTAAAAATTAGAAATAAGGCATGACATGAACATTCTTAATGAAGCAGAGCCTCACTTATAAGAGAATCGGAAAATTCACTCACTCTCAATTGGGGTTTAATCATTGAACGCTCAAAATCGATTTTAATTAAATTATCCCATAAGCTTGCAATCAGACCAACTCGCCACCGACTCATTTCTTCAAATCGAATCATGAGGTCTTATTTAAGGGTTGTAACGGGGCATACGGTTGTAACATTAGGTAGGAAAGGGGAATCATTGGGCTAAGAAGTGGCAAGAGTTCATTCTATCATGACTTGGCATTTTTATTTAGAATTTATGATCATCAATGTTTTTCTTTTGCTTTTCTTTTCTATTGTATGACATTAGACTATGTCTAATTTGCTTTGTCATTTGCAATTTATTGTTGTTGAATGAAACTCAACATTTTTTTTTTTTTTTGAATCGGTTCATGGAATACCGATTAATAGTTTTCATTGATGATCAAAAATTGTAATGCCTTGATAGAATTCATCCTTGCATACTTGGGTTTGATTTTCTTGGTCTTTTTATAAGGCTAGGAATAATATAGAGGGCTTCAAAGAAAAATTAGGCTTAAAGGCTCAAATTGGTTAGTCCTAAAGGGAAAAATATTTTTGGGTTTGGATTTCAAAAGAATGCCAAAAATTTGGGTTTTCTAGGTGCCTCGATCATATGCTCGATTTCGGGAATATGGCATGGTCTTGAATCGGTCCCAATTGCAAGTTCTAGTTTCCTTTAATCAAAATGATACACACATCAAAGAAAATGAATGATTAAAAGTGACTCATGGCTCAAATCTCACAAGGTTGGGTTGATTCATGTCATACAATATTCTCAAATTTAATCTAAGCTTAATTCTAACAATTTATTCAATCAAAACCTCTAACATGCAGATTTATTACCCAATAAGCTGATCGCATCATTAAATTTTTATAGCTCAAAACCTCAGGAATTCATGCCATGCATATTCTCAATTATATTATCCCAATATAAAAGTTTGAAAATTTAATCACAAGCCTAAATTCAACATGTGAATTTAGAGCAAGTTTATGCATATTTTTGCTGGTTATTTAATTGAAAGCAGTAAAGAGGCACTGCTGACATACTAAGTATGTCAACAGCATATTTTTGGTCTGACAGTCACTTATTCATCTCGGACTGTACAGACATCTTTTCAAAGGAAAGCGGTAAAGATCTGTTCAGTGGTCTCAAAAGCTGAGTTCCAATCTGGGGAAAGCAAATAAATACATCCGAGGCAAAGGATTCTCGTGCAGTTAGTACAAACCTACACACACAAAAGGGGGAATCCCTTGCAGATACTACTACTAAAACGGAAATGAAATAAAGCAGGGTAAAATGGGACTAGGATTCGTCCTTCTTTCTTCAGGGCATGTATCGGAGCCAGAGGACGCAGCTGGAAAGCTCACAACGCAGGCACCAATCGCGGTTTCTCAGAGGTGCATGCCATCTTGGGCAGTAGACTCTGACTCCTTGGCCCGCCCACAGTTGTGGGTTGTCTGGGTTGTCAGTTATCCAAGCGAGGACGTTGGTGGACGTATACCGAAAAATGATCGATCTGTCACCATCCTGTCGATCATTCTGATTCCTTGCTCAACTTGTCCTTCGTCCGTCTTACTCATAAGCATCAATCCCCGGGTGAAGATTGACGCCTTATGGTTGTCCTCAAGTCCTGGGCGTAGCAGTTCACAAGCGCGCTCCTCATTCCCTTCTGCAAATGCCCTGAGTGCTGGAATGATCTGAAGATTGAAGTTTCCTGCTGCTGTGCATATTCGCAGGAATCTCTCCTTCTGCCAACGGATTCTCTCTTGCCCTCTCTTCACAGTGGAGGAGTCAACCTCGCATCTCTTGTATACGATGGCAAGGTTCCCAGCATCCCTGAGCTTCTTGCATATCCGTTGTGCGGCAAACACCTCCTTGATTTCGTCCTCTCCTATCCGGGAGAGAATTTCACCAAGGAGTTCGAGCGGTAGGTCCAGCAACTTGGTTCCTTCTGGTGCAGGATCTGGAATGGGAGGATTACCCCTGAAAAGATAAGAAGTGATGAATCCAATTTTTATGCAATTTTCAGAAATTTTTCAAGTTCAGAAATCGACATCCTCACATTTAGAGCTTTGCTCTAGATGTGAGATTATTAAATTTCTGACTTGAATTTTGATTTAAAGCACTTGTAAATAATATTTGGTTTTAATTGGGCTAAGGAGCCCAAAATAAAATAAAATAAAATTGGCCATTGGGCCTAAAATCTTTTTGATGGACCATTGGGCCCAAAAGTTTTCAATTTTATTAAACAAGTCCGAGACACTCGTTGGAAGTGGAATGAAATGGACAGATGGAAATGGAGTGCTCGAATATTGGAATGCGCAATGGAGACGTGGCGGAACGGATCTGCTATTTCTGGATAGCTCGAACTGTTTGGACAATTAAAGCATCCAGAAATTTGCAAACACTATTTTTAGTTTTTAAATGGTTGACTTGTTTTATTTAATAAAAGTGGGATGTGAGTGGTCCCATTTTGATTTTGAAAAGGATAGCAGTTGGGTGACAAAAATACTGCTATCTTACTCACACTAGTGCTCCTTTGGGAACAAAAGACTTCAAGTCAAACATTAAACAAAATAACTCTTTTTGTCTTTTTCTAAAGGGTTGCTTTTATTAAAAGTGGAAGCTTCCCATTGGGTGTTTGTACTATGTTTCCATAAACAAACAAACATTTATTCCCATAAGATTTCTAACATGGGAACAAATGTGCCCAAAGAGATCTTACCTCTTTTATTACACCAACTCAACACTGTGCACATCACATCAAGATCAATCAAACCAATAACATCAAGATATTCAAAACAATACCCAAATGTTCATCAGTTTGTTCTTTCAAGTTTTAAAACTTCAAAATCTTACTCCATTACCAGTTTCAAAATGGGGTTTCAAATGTTTCAAAATGGTGCCCTCAACCGAGAGTACTCAAAAACCTCCAAAAATCTAAAGTTAAACGTGCACATTCACCACATCACACCAAGAACACAACAAAACAAAAACAAAAATGAAGGGTCCGAATGGGTGCTATGAACATGGCGAAAACAGGGTTTACCCTGCCCTCCTTGGCTCGGGTCTAGGCACGGGTCCAAGGTTTGGGAGGAGTCCATGAAATCGGTCCATAGTTTCCCCTTGAGAATGGAGTGCTAAGGTTGCGAAGAACACGTGGTGTTCGTTCGGATGAGAAAAAATGGGGGAAAGAGGAAGATGAAGAAACTGAAAGAAGTTGAAATGACAAATGAAAGTGAAAAGAAACTGGAGGGGGTGGGGGGGTATAAATACTTGAACTTTTGTCGCGGAACCAGGTTCCGCGACAAGGCATGGTGACATCAGAGAGGTCGCGGAGTCGAGAGTTGGGCGCGGAGTCATGCTCCGCGACAAGGCTACCGCGACAAAGTTCAGTATGGAGACAAGGTCAACGCAGGTCGTGTCGCGGAGCAGGGCTTGGTCGCGGAGTCACGCTCCGCGACAAAGTGCATCGCGACAACCAACGGGGAAGGGTTAAGAACAAAAGAGGGTTTGTCGCGGAATAGGGCCTGGTCGCGATGCATGACATCGCGACAAAGGACCTTCCGCGACAAAGAATTTTGAATTTTCAAATTTCTTGGACTGGGCCTGAGTGTGATGTTGGGCCTGAGTCTATTTTATTTGATTTGGGCTGAATAAATTCAGGCCAAGTAAATTCAAAATGCTGGGCTAAAAATTTAAATAATCCACTTGCATAAAATTAGGTTGGGTTAGTTCCATTTATCTGTGAATTTTATTCCGGGTATTGAATTTCTTCAATTTCCGAGAGCGTTTTCTCAGACTTATGGAACTAATCCAACCAAGAACCTGGTTTTTCCATGTTACTCTTATCTGCTCCTTCTTTTTGGTGGTTCCGAACTTCTGCAAGACAGATAAATGGAATGCATTAGATTTTCTCCAAATATCAACATCCTCACATTTAGAGTCTTAGTACTCTAAATGTTTAATTGATCTTTGGGTACTTTCTTGTCGTGAAACAAATACTATAAATATATACTATATATATATATATATAAACTGAAATTTTTGTGTTTTTAAATGCTGTTTCTTATTGAATGTAAGCCGGGTCTGCCACTGCTTGGCTTTCTTTCTCCGGATCGAACTGTCCAATATACTCCTTCAATCGCTGTCCATTCACCACTATATCGCCCCTGTCAGTTCGGATCCTGACAGCTGCATTTTTGAACACCTCTAGTACTTCATGTGGTCCTTCCCATCTGGATTTAAGCTTTCCTGGGAACAGCTTCAACCTAGTATTAAACAATAAAACATGTTGACCAACATAGAAATACTTAGATTTGATCCGGCGATCGTGCAACTTCTGGGTCCGCTCCTTATAAATTCGAGAGCTTTCATAAGCTTGCGCTCGTATTTCCTCAATTTCATTGAGGTCCAACTTACATTTGCTCTGAGCAACTTTCGGATCGAAGTTAAGCGTTTTAACGGCCCAGTAAGCTTTATGCTCTAGCTCTACAGGCAAATGACAGGCTTTTCCAAAGACCAGCCTGTATGGAGACATCCCGATGGGAGTCTTATATGCTGTGCGGTACGCCCATAGAGCGTCATTGAGCTTACGTGCCCAATCCTTACGGGTTATCCCGACAGTGGCTTCGAGTATATATTTGATTTCGCGATTGGATACTTCGACTTGACCACTAGTCTGAGGATGGTAAGGCGTGCCTATCTTATGGAGGATCCCATTTTTACTCATTAAAGTTTCAAAACCTTTATTAATAAAGTGTGTTCCTCCATCAGATATCACCACCCTAGGTACGCCAAATCGACTGAAAATGTTGTTATTGAGGAACTTGATGACTTGGCTACCATCATTGGTCGGTAATGCGACAGCCTCGACCCATTTGGATACGTAATCGACAGCTACCAAGATATAGTAGTTTCCGCCAGATGGTGGAAACGGTCCCATGAAGTCAATGCCCCATACATCAAAGATCTCAAGAGTGAGAATCCCTTTTTGGGGCATCTCATCCCTCTTGGAGATGTTTCCTAATCTTTGGCATCTGTCACAGCCTTTCACAAATGTCCTGCAATCCTCATAGATGTGAGGCCAATAAAATCCACATTCGAGGACCTTGTGGGCCGTTCGAGCGGGACCATGGTGACCTCCATATTCTGATTCATGGCATTTTCTGACAATTTGATAGGCTTCATGCTCGGTCACACATCGCCTGATTATTGAATCAGGGCAGTGTTTGAAGAGATAAGGTTCTTCCCAGAAGTAACTTAATACGTCTCGTTTGAACTTATTCCTCTGATGATAGTTCGAAAACTGTGGGGTTATTCCGCACGCCAAGAAGTTAGCGATGGTCGGAAAACCATGGACAAGCTTGATTATGCAGATGCAATGCGAACAACTGTTCGTCCGGGAACTCTTCATTAACGGCTTTTTCCTTTTTATCATTATCTAATCGAGATAAGTGGTCAGCAGCACCATTATCTCGACCTCGCCTATCTTTTATTATGATATCGAATTCTTGCAGCAAAAGTACCCACCTGATTAATCGAGGTTTTGCATCTTGTTTGCTAAACAAGTATCTCAATGCTGTATGATCGGTGTACACTATGGTCTTCGTACCTATCAGATACTGTCTGAACTTGTCAAACGCGAAGACTACAACATACATCTCTTTCTCCGTTGTGGTGTAGTTAACTTGGGCTTCATTCAGGGCATGACTTGCGTAATGAATTACGCAATGTCTCCCATCCTTATGCTGTCCAAGAACTGCGCCTACGGCGAGACCACTAGCATCGCACATTACCTCGAAAGGCAGTGACCAATCGGGTGGTTGCACTATCGGTGCAGAAACCAACATCTTCTTGAGCGTGTCAAAGGCTTGGACACACGCTTCATTTATTAAGAAAGGATTTTCTTTACAAAGCAGATTAGTGAGCGGCTTGGCAATTTTAGAGAAATCCTTAATGAATCGCCGGTAAAAACCGGCATGCCCTAAGAAGCTCCTAACTGATTTGATCGAGTTAGGAAGAGGGAGATTGGAAATGATGGAAACTTTGGCTGGATCAACTTCAATGCCTACACGAGAAATGCGATGACCTAACACTATGCCCTCAGTGACCATAAAATGGCACTTTTCCCAATTTAAAACCAAGTTAGTGTCCTCACACCTCTTTAAAATCTTAGCAAGATTGGTCAAACAATCTTCGAACGTATCTCCATACACAGAGAAGTCATCCATGAAGACCTCAATGCATTTTTCGATAAATTCAGAGAAAATAGACATCATGCATCTTTGAAAAGTAGCTGGTGCATTGCAAAGACCAAAAGGCATGCGCCTATAGGCAAAAGTGCCATAAGGGCATGTAAAAGTAGTTTTATCATGGTCTTCACTAGAAATAACAATCTGATTATAACCAGAATAACCATCCAAAAAGCAATAAAACTCTCTCCCTGCCAACCTCTCAAGCATCTGATCAATGAATGGCAATGGAAAATGGTCCTTGCGTGTGGCCTCGTTCAGCTTCCGGTAGTCGATACAAACTCTCCATCCGGTCACTGGCCTGGTTGCAACCTCTTCTCCTTGCTCATTCTTGGTTATGCACATCCTCCTCGTTTGGGTACGACCTGCACTGGGCTAACCCATTTGCTATCAGAGATAGGATAGATTATACCAGCATCTAAGAGCTTGATAACTTCTTTCCTTACCACTTCTTGCATAAGGGGATTTAATCGCCTCTGAGGTTGACGAGAGGGTTTAAACTCTTCTTCCATTAGAATCCTGTGCATGCAAATAGACGGGCTTATTCCTTTTATATCAGAAATGGTCCAACCTATTGCATGTACATGTTTCTTAAGAACGACCACCAGAGCATTTTCTTGCTCTTGGGAGAGCTTAGCCGAAACAATCACGGGTAACTTTTTATGTTCTGCGAGAAACGTATACTTGAGATGATCGGGTAATGTTTTAAGTTCAAGCTCTGGTGGGCATTCAACGGAAGGGAGTAGTTTGCGAGAAATGGGTAGTGGGAGAACAGATTTACCTTCGGGAGCCTGCATCAGTACAGGATCCTCTTCTTCCTCTTGGTTGGCGTCATCATGGAATTCGATGCCGTCAAACTCCTCCAGATCCCCTGTTTCGGGATCGGCAAAGTGAACGGCTTTGCATCCTTTGTGCTCCACGCCGGCAGGCTTCAGTACCTGCTTTGATGGTTCATCCAGCATCATTTCACAATCGAGTTCAGAGTCAAACTCTTCCCTAACTATTACATTTTCAAAAGAAAAACAAGAACTGTCATTCGGAAATTTCTGCAATTTCTCCATATCAAAGATGATCTCCTCGCCATCGACCATTAAGGTGACTTTTCCGGATTTGGCGTCAATCAGTGCACCACCAGTGGCTAGAAATAGGCGTCCAAGGATAAGCGGCATTTCAGAATCTTCTTTAATGTCGAGGACGATGAAGTCGACCGGGAAGAGAACCTGCCCGGTTTTGACCACAACATCCTTAAGGATTCCTACGGGCTGAGTGATCGATCTGTCTGCAAGTTGCAGTCTCATCTTGATCGGTTGAATTTCTCCAAGCTTAAGGCGAACAGCCATAGCTAGTGGCATCACATTGATGCTTGATCCTAGATCACAAAGCCCCATACTCACTTTGGCCTTTCCGAATTGTACTGGGAGTGTGCAACATCCGGGGTCCTCTTTCTTTTCAGGCAATCTCCTCTGAACGATGGCATTGCATGTGCTGTTGAGAATAATTACCTCTTCCTGCTCAACCTGCCTTTTTCCTGAAATCAATTCTTTCAAGAACTTAGCATAGATGGGCATTTCGGAAATCATTTCTGTGAGAGGAATGGTTATCTCTACAGACTTTAATCGTTGCAGAAATTTCTTGAATTTAAGATCATGTTCTTTATTTTTAAGACGCGCAGGATAAGGAATCCTGGGCATGTACTTGTTATTAGCAATTTTTGGTGGTGAAGGGAAGGAAGTTGTACCTTCACCTGTACCCTTATCTGCTTCAGCCGTTTCAGGCGCAGCTTCAGTCTGCAATTCGGCTGTCTCTTTTTCAGCTTCGTTCTCATTATCAGCATCCTTACCAGCATTGCCAACAGTATCATCTTCCTCACATTCTGCTCCAGCATCTGCTCCCTTCGGTCCGGCTAGTACTCTTCCAGATTTCAAGGTTATTGCCTTGCATTGCGGGTTCTTTTCCGCAGTGCTTGGCAATGTACCTTTGTCCCTTTTCTGCATCTCATTAGCCATCTGTGTAACTTGGGTCTCCACATTTCTGATGGAGGCCTGCAGTTGATTGTTGATCTCTTTCTGACTAGTGATGAAATCAGTCATCAGATTCTCAAGCCTTGAAGGAGGCTTTTGATTCTGATTCTGATTTTGATTCTGATTCTGATTCCACTGGCCTTGGTTTGGGACAAACTGAGGCTGGAAACTCTGATTGGGCTGAAAGTTCTGGAAGTTCTGAGGCGGCCTCTGCTGGATTTGAGGTTGGAAACCTGGATTCTGAAAATGTTGGCCCCTGTTCTGAACAAATCCCTGATTCTGCTGAGGGTTGAACTGTTGTTGCTGTGGCTTGTTCAAGAGATGTGAATTCAAGGCGTTGTTGTTTGAGTAAGACAGATTCGGGTGTCTATTTGGAAAAGCTCCTGCATAGTTACAGCTCTCAGCTGTGATTTGCTCGCATGTGTCAATTGCATGAGCACCTTGACACAGTCCACAGATCACATCAGTTTGCTGTCCCTGTGCAGAACTTCCAACTCCTTGATTTACAGACAACGCTGCCACTTGCTCTTGAAGCTTTTCAATGTCTGACTTTTCTACTGTACCTACAACACATAAACCGCGAGGGGGAGTGAGATTACCATCATCAGTTAGAACAGAACGGTTTACACTCATGGCTTCAATCTTTGCCCAGGCTTGGTCCATCGGTATGTAGAGCAAATGTTGACCACCAGCAGCATCGAGCATGGATTTCCATGCTGGGGTTAGACCACTGTAGAACTTTCTCAGTCTCTCCCAGTCATGGAAGCCATGTTGAGGACACTTTCTGAGCAGGTTAAAGAATCTTTCCTTTGCATCATACAAGGACTCGTCTGGTTTCATTTTGAATTCCGCAATTTTGGAGCGGCATTGATCCACCTTGGACTCCGGGAAGTATTTTGCTAGGAAGTTTCTGATCACATCTTCCCATGTAGACTTCTGATTTACAGGCAGTGACTTGTACCATGTTCGTGCTCCGCTTGTCAGAGAGAAGGGAAATAGCCTTAGTCGAATAGTGTTTGCGGGTACATCACGATTTTTTATCGTGTCACACAATTCTAGGAAGGTTTGCAGGTGATCATGGGGGTCTTCATGGCTTGCTCCGGCAAACTGGTTGCTCTGGACTAGATTGATTAGGGCCGGTTTCAATTCGAAGTTCCTGGCCAAGAATGGAGCTTGTCCAGGAATATTCAGATATGGCTCTAAAATCGGCTGCATGTAATCAGCAGCAGCAGCTGCTTGATGATTGTTCTCAGGCCCGCCTTGGTACTGCTGTGGGTAGTAGTTCTGAGGCATGAAATAGTTCCTCGGATCATTGAAATCATTCGGATTCGGGGGATTCTGATGGGGGTTATGGTATTGCTGATTTTGCTGGTTTTGGAAATTTTGCTGATTTGGTTGGTTCTGGTTGTTTGGTGGGTTTTGGTTCGGATTGGGAGGGGGTGCCTCGAAGTGTTGCTGCTCTATGTTTGGTGGGTTCCCACCTCCTTGTAGGATCTGGGGAGGGGGATCATCCAAATCATCGTGATCAGCATCTTCGGGGTCTTCCTCAATGTTATGAAGTGGGGGATTGGGTTGAATGATTGGTGGGATGTCAGGGTTTGCCATCTCTGAAATATCGCTACTGGTGCTTGGCGAAAGTAGTGCCTGTCGTTCCCGTTCCCTTCTTCGTTTAGTCTCCGCCCTAAGACGTCGAGCTGTCTTTTCTATCTCTGAATTAAACGGGATCTCGGCTGGCGTCTGCTTCCTCCTTTGCATAGAACAACGGCTTCAATGATGACAGTACCTGTACAATCCCCAGGTTAGAAGTGGTTCTGAAGGTGAATATTTATAATAATATGTATAGGCTAATCTAGGAGCAATAAGGAATGTATTTCTCTTAATAAAACGGCGCTGCATCCTCCCCGGCAACGGCGCCATGAAACTTTTGACAATTTCCGTCCACGAGCATTTTCTAAAATATACCAGGTTAGATTTATTAAAAGAAAAGAGTTATGATTCACGGGAAAGGGTTTTGGGATGTATCAAGATTATTAATCTTTTTATTACTCAAGTGTGGTGCTTTGGTTTCAAATGGCACTGTGGTCCTCTCTGTCATGAAATGTTGACAAATCTCATGGCATAGCCGGGATAGGTTGACCTTCAGCCTGTCACACTGAGGATCCCCGACAAATATGCCATGATACTTCTCATCAATTCTTGCCATAAGATTTCCTGCCATGAAACTTTTTTGACAGATTCCCACTACATGAGTATTTTCCGAAAAATCATGATCCTGGTTTAGGTTTTATTTAATGAAACCAATTTATGATGGCGGAGTTGTGTTTAGGGATATATTTATAAGTAGTCATGTTTTTATTGCTCGTGTTTAAGAAACTGTGGCCCGAAAGCGCACGGTGTCAAAAATTGCAGTAATTTATAGTAAGACCGGATCGTTCACTGGAGGATGTGCGATAGAAGCAGGGCCCACGTCGTTTTACTAGATTTTCCATTCGTATTGCTCAATAGGTTTGAAAGGTGATTAACATCTACTGACATGAATTTAAACTAGATTATGAAAGCAGTTAAATTACTCTACAAAGCGAATAAATCTATTCTACAAAGCGAATAAAAATTATTTTAGGAATGCAGTAAACATTATCTATGAAAGCAGAAAAATTACATTGTGCCAACCGTGAAGCTGGATCACAATGTAGACAGAAGGGACAGGAAGAAAAGAATGAAAGTTGGACAAGATTTAGATAAAGCAGTATTAAACTTCCATTTTTTATACGCAGATCTTTGTTTGGGATAATTCTATCAGATAGCCAATTCTCATGCTCTCAATAATGCTTTCCCTTTAACAGACAGGTACTTACAATATGAGTTTACATGTTCTTAAGACCGCAAATTCTAAGATACCACAGATTTGTAACTGCCCTGGCCTGGGTGTGTTACTTCATCTGTGGTGGAAAAGCAACACCCGACATATCATTTATTGAAATGCCAAGTACCACTATCATTCTCCCATGTCACACCCAAAGATTCTAATCAAGTTCTGAACTATCCCTTAACTGTCAATCCTAGTAGCAGTTACACAACTCTTAATACAACCGAGTGACCTCTAATGAAAGCGGTTAAAAGAAAGCAGTAAAGAAAGCATTTAAAACCTATCACTCGGAGGTTTTGAAAATCTGACCCTGGTAGTAAAAGACAGCTCCCCATCAGGATGAAGGAGTATGGATCAAGAATTCCCGGCTCTTGGTGAACCACTAGTGTGTTCACTTCCTTCCGGGTGATTATAAGATACAAACTAATGAAACGAACTAATGAATTAGTTCCTTCCGGATGCACTCACTCAGGACTCAAAAGTAGGCTTTGGCAGAAGAGGATAGCAGTTGAAAGAAAGCTCAACCCTATCTTAGAAAATAACCAAGGCCTGGATGATGTTCCTCTAAGGTTATTTACTACACTGTATTTGAGTCCAAGTGGACCCCATCTCGGTGTAGCACTCAATCTTAGATTTCCATCAACCAGCAATTTTGGAAAATAGAGGATTTGAAAATCATTCCCTATCAGGTACTAGACTCTCAGTTAAAACACAGACCCTTTCAGTCTAGGTGAGACCTAATCGCTGAATCTGTTTCTAATTTCCCAAAATACAACCCTTGACTGGATATGAATTAGTCATAACTGAGGAATTTATCCCTTACTCAGATCCGGATTTTATAAAGAGATTTTTGTTGGAAATTTATAAAGCAATATTTGTTTAAGATCTAGACTTCTATTGTCCAAGGGAAGGATCCCAAAATAATTACAGACCACAATAGTACATAATATTATCATGCATAAGGATATAGGGAAGTGTAAAATTAATTGACCCAAAATATAGATGCGGGTCTAGACAGAGGGTGAAACACAGATATGAAGGGGTCAAGGGACCAAAGCAACGGCAGAATAATCAGGTGGACTGTAAACATCTACTGTCTAATTTCCCAATTACTCGGATGGAGCGAATTTAGACAGCTTAGACCCTATAATAGCAGTGTCAGTGCCAGTTGGGCCTTCACTGTCTGTGAATTCGGATAAAAACCTACATGCTTCCCTTCCATAATGATCGTCAGTTGGCATTGACTGATGCCAACTGACTTCCGTTATAGATTGGAATTTGGGTTTGGAAATTAAGATAAGAAAAATAAAACTGTATCTGGATGGGTGTCAGCCGAGCAGCTGTTATAACCCCAGATGGGCGAACCGCCAAGGCTTCCACTGACAGTCGTCCAGACCATGCAAAATAACAATGAGTAATTAGTACTCAGATTACGAGCTAGTTATCCATGAGGGAATACCCACCAACATTAATCTGATGTATTCTTTACTAATTGTTACACACAACACGCAAAGACAAAATCAATAAGGAATAAAAGGAGATTCCTTGTATGAGAGACATTGGTTTCTCATGCAAGGTTGTGGATTGGGTCCACAATTGATGATCTTAAATAATCCTTCCTACCATAATTAATTACAGTCCGGATTATCTGCTTAAGCCATCGAGATTTTGTTTATAGAAGAGTGTTTTAATGGTAATTGAACAAAGGTCCTTTAATCATGATGATTATTGAAGTTTGATTATTGCTAATCTCAATCTTTAATCATTAATGAGTCAAGGGTTCAATTAATTAAGTGATGCAAATGGATAATCAAAATTTGGGCAGTATAACACCCTATATTGCAATTCCAGAATTTTACACCTTAACCCGTGGGGTTATGATGTGAGTGTTGCAATATAATATAGAAAGAGAATGGAGATTGTTTAAGATTAAAATAGAGAGAAGTGAATCTTTGTCGCGATACCATAAGTTTTGTCGCGGTCCGAGGTCCGCGACATGGGTATCCCGACAAGTTTTTAGAATTTTTGGCAGCATAACGCCTCTTTGTCGCTATGCAAGATTTTGTCGCGGAACGTGGTTCCGCGACAAGAGTGTTTCGCGACAAAGTGTTTTCAGAAAATTCCTAAAGCATTTGAACCTTTGTCGCTATGCGTGGAGATTTTTGTCGCGGAACGTGGTTCCGCGACAAGGTGTTCCGCGACAATGTGTTCAAAGATTAAGGATCATGGCCTAATTTTTCTGCCTCAGAATGAGATTTTGTCGCGGAACGTGGTTCCGCGACAAGATGATTCCGCGACAAAAAGCCATGCAGACATAATGCAAGAGTTTGGCTCCTTTGTCGCTATGCATGGAAAGTTTTGTCGCGGAGCGTGGCTCCGCGACAAGGTATTCCGCGACAAGGGTTTTAAATTATGGAGACAAGTGTCTTGAAACACCTTGGTCGCGGAACAACCATTTTGTCGCGGAACGTGGTTCTGCGCCAAAAGGCGGTTGGCGCCCAAGGTGGTTCAGGACAAACGTCAGAAAAAGCAGAAATGAACAGTGGCATGCAAACAGCGTGATCTCACCCTATTTCAGATCAAAAAGCTATTCTAAGCTAAAAACAAGCAAGAAACATTCAAAATAAGGAAGAACATGCTTAAACAAAAATAAACAAAGCTGGGCAGAATATTAAAATAAAGCAAGAGTCCTAATCTAGGGTTTGATCACACATTCACACAACATTATCCATAAAATGCTAACAGTAAACATAAAAAGGCATAATGGGGGTCAAATGACCCCAAAATGAAAAAGAAAGCATAAATCCATGGGGTGTGAGACCCATTTCATGATTTGGGACACAAATGATGAATGTTTTCCCATATTATTGAAGGGGTGTTGTTAATACCCATGATTTGGTATTACAAACCCTAAAAATAAGAGTTTAGAAACCAAAACATGGTGTAAAGTGGTTATCTAAGTAACTGTGAACAGTAAAACACTAAACTAAGCTAAGCTAAGAGCAAAAATTAAATAATACATGAAAATAAACCTAAACTACTCTACCTAAGGAAGAACTCCTAAGCTTGCCTTCAAGAGAGCTCAACAAAATTCCAATTTTTCCAACCCTTAGCTCATGGGAGACACCTTATATTTATAGAAGTGTAACCCTAAGCCCATGAGTCTTGATTCTAGCCCATTGTGTCTTAAGACATCACACACATCACAGCTTTGTCTCGGTCTCTCGGAGCATCAAGTTGGTCGCGGAACACACTGCATGTGGCAAGGCTTCTCGACTGGGTCTTGTGTCTCTAATTGGGTGTCTTGGTCGCGGAACATGCCTTTGTCGCGGAGCATGCCATCGCGACAAAGGTCATCGCGACAAGGGCTTGGCTGGTTTCCTCTTCATCAGGGCTGCTTGGTCGCGGAACCCTCCTTTGTCGCGGAACACTGCATCGCGCCAAAGGGCTTCCGCGACAAAGGCCTTCCTGGGCCTGCTGGATTGGGCCAGATGGGCCGAAAATATTCTTTTTGTGGGCTTTTTTATCTTTTTCCCATCTTTTTGTTTCCTTTTCTTTTTCTCATGTTTTTGGATTTTTCTAACATAAATGTGTAATAAAATTACATATTTATGTCTTTTTCACACCAGCTTATTATTTTTACAATTATGCATAAATTAGTCCAATTCGACTGCTTTCTTACTTAATGTAAGACCGGAATGCGATCAAATGCCCGTTTAAGACACGGAAATGGATTGAAAATAATGGTCATTTCTGGCCATTATCAGGTAATATTATATATATTAAGCAGACTATCAGAATAATGTCAGAAATAGGAAAATACTTGATCATATATTTGAGAATCATTAGAAAAATTGTCGCCTTGATTTTGTCGCCTTGTTCGTCGCCTGGAACATGAGGCGACAAATAAGGCGACGAAATCCATCTGGCGAAGACATTTTAGGCGTCAATATTTGTCTTCATTTTCATCGCCTTCCTGTATATTTCATACTACATCCGTTCCTTTTTAATTGTCACGGACCCACATTTCACGCAATCCAATGCACATTCCCAATCTTCAATAACTCAAATTGCGTACAAGTAAAATTTATGAAACTTTGATATTCTAAATCTATGGGATTAGACGAATATAACAAGATCTCACTTGACTATTTTTTGTCCTATATAACTGTATTAAAAAGTCGAATCAAAGTTACTCAATAAACAGTAACAAAACTCCTACCGTGTCAAATAAAAAGGTACGGAGGAAGTATATAATATATTATAGTATAGCAAGGGCGTATTCTGCACACAGGTTGTGAGACTTTTGGTTAATGATTGTTTTTACTTTCGTTTTTTTTTTCTTTTTTTTTCGAAGCCGAGGCCGGGTGTTTCACCGTAAAATTGTATGAGGAATAAACCTCTATTTCTGATTGATAAATATTGAGAGTAGTGGTGGAAATCTCGGTGGTTAGTTGGGCAAGACTTGAGGAGGAGTTAGTTAGGCAAGACTTGGGGCCAGGTAGTGGAGGAAATCTCGGGGGTTAGTTGGGCAAGATTTGGGGAGGAAATCTCGGGGTTAGATGGGCAAGATTTGGGGAGGAAATCTCAGAGTTAGTTGCAGCCAAATATGGCGCCCCCTTGGGCTCGGCCTGGGCTCAGCCTGGGCCGGGCCGTGCTATCCCGTGGGCATTTTCTCTTCTCTTTCGGGCCTTTCTCATTCTATTTTCTTGGACTTTAAACTCTTATTTTTAAATTCACTTCGAACTCAAATTAACTTCGTGTCCGAAATCTTGAGTTCGTCGACATTTGGCTCTCGTGCAATAATTTATTTAATTAAATTATTTCCGACTTCACGGGCTCTGGAAAATTAAATTCCTTTATGGTCTCTGAATTAAATTCTATTTCTTTTTATTTTTATTTTATTTATTTACTTATTTATTTATTTACGTGACTAAGCCGTTACTAATTTCATGGGTATTACAGTCTACCCTCCTTAGAAATCAACTTCGTCCTCGAAGTTGCTTCATACTCGAAATCGTAGTGCCAAAAACTATTCTCATTGCACTAATCCAACGTGGACAAGTAATTGCACGCATAAAAATATTGAGGTTCTAAACATTAAATTTTCACCTCGATGCGTGACGAATTCTTATGGGGTATCACATCCTCTCCCCCTTAGGGCTTCAGTTATGTCCCCATAACTTCCTATGAGTTAACCTTGAAAAGGCTCGGGTATCGTTGCCAAATATCGGTTTCCAATCAAAGTTTCTTAGGTCAGAATTACAAGGTTTTCAAAGAATTCTAAATTCTTGATTACCATCAGGATTCCTTCATATGTCTTAGAAATGATACCACTTTTCCTAATGGTAATTGAATTCCTATGGTGATATTTCTAGGTTCAGGAAGATCTATATGTTAGGAATGGGAATGACAGAGAATAGATATGTGCATGCTAAGCATAGACGATCAAGATCTAAAACTAAGGCACAATTAGTTTCAAGCTAACGCTTCTAAGTCAGGGTCAAGTCGAATACGAAAATATGAATGCTATCTAATACATATAATTCACATAAAAATATTCGCACAAATATACATGTATGTATGCAGATGAATCCCCCCCTCCCCCCCGAAATAAATTTATGCATCTTTCAAGACTTGTCGAATATTTTATACACATATTTTCCATGGGTTTAAAAATAAAATTCATTCCATGGAAATAATACTTTAAAAATTTAAAATAATAGTTAAAATACTTGGGCTTCTATATTGGGCCAAAAATAATAAATTTTTGGGCTCTAAATGAAATATAAGCATTTGGCTAAAATTTTTGGGCTTTTAAAATAATAACTTTTAAATAATAGCTTTAAAATAATAGTTTAAAATAATCCGGGCTCTGATACCAACTTGTAACACCCCGGTTTTGGTAACCCAGGTCGGGATGCCACCGCCACACCTCCCAAGTAAGACACGACTTATTCGAGCTCACTTGAGAGATGCAAAGCTAAGATATTGCAGAAAATAAATTTAAAAACAAGCCCATCATAACATAAATGAATAATATAGTCTATCCCATGTGAATATTTAAAGTAAGTTGCAGCGGAAATATAAATTGGGCCGACATGGCCAAGACACAGTGTATAATTAAGTTTAAGTATATAAATAGAAGAAAAAAACGACATAGTGGTTTATTCTCCCAAGCCCGATGTATGCATATGATCAAGCATATTCTCCATACTCTGAAAAAAAGAAATGCAACGGTTTTATCAAAATATAAATACTGAGTAAGCTAACTCCTAACATAGCAATAGTGGAATTTTAAAGTTTAATTAAATAAAACATACCTTATGCACATCTACATAATGTAAACTTGACCAACTAATTAATAAGAATTTATTTTTATATTTTAAGAAGGCATGAACATGGATTTCAAAAGCATAAATACAGCTTAGCAAATTAAATAAAGAAGGACATGTATTTAAAAGCATAATTTAATTTAATAAGTAATTCAATTTAAATATTTTAATTCTCGCCACTCCACAATCAAGTGTCTCAAGTTTCTCAAGATTTTCACGATTGCAAAGCAATCTCAAGTATTTTTCACGATTGCAAAGCAATCTCAACCATATCTCGTATAGCCAGTGATCCTGCGGCCGCAGCCATATTTTCTCGTATAGCCGGTGATCCGGCGGCCGCATCTGTATCCGCCTTACCCAGTACTATTCCGGAACCTCAGGAAACTAATACGGATACTCCCGAGAGTGTAGGCCCTATCTCTTGCCGTTTTGACATAATTTTTTTTTGTATGAGGGGTCACCATCGCCCTTATAGGCACGAAGTGAATGGTTAGGGGGGCACCCTGCAGAGCACTCACCCCCTAAATAGTGTTCAATCAAGTCGTAATGGGATTTTTGAAAATTTGTTTTTATCCTTCAAAAGGAATTTCGACCGTTTGTTCAGAAAGTCTCAATTTCACAAAATATAGTTTGTCTTTCGTCACAGTTCGTGCCTTTTGAGTTTAAAAATTCATTTTAAAGTCGAACAACTTTAAATTTGTACAGTAGCTCAAAAACATCCTAATGAACAACTTTCATGTTTTAAGTTTTTCAAAATAAGTGAGGAAACAAGTCAAAAATCACATTTTCCACAGAAAAGGCGTGCTATCAGATTTCAATTTCGACCTACTTTTCCCAACTCGAATTTTCGACTCAACAAACGGACTCTAAAAATTCTGAAATTTTACAGGCTTGTTTTCAACTCAATTTATCTACAACTTGTATTTTTGCTACTAGAGCTGATTCGGCCTAGATAAATTAGGAAAATAAGGATCAAGTTTGAAACACCATGCTGTCAGCTTTTTCAAAAATTCAGAAAAATCACAGAGAAACCAGATCAGATTGGGGGCACCAAAACTTGATGAAAATTCTGAAAATTTTACACAATGTAAATTAATGTGTTAGGAACAAAATCCTAGTTTTGATTTTTTCATTTTAAGCACTCGAAATGGTCTGAAAAATTAGATCTTTAAAACAGCGCACTCATGGATTCGTTTTTGACAGGTTTTACGTTTATTGCTTAGGTTTATGTTTCGTTCGATTTTAAGCCACCACAACCGTTATGGTAAGAAGTAACTTACCAGAAATGTGGTCTACGGTCTTAGATCTGATTGATTTGGCCTCCGGGATCCTCGCACGATTCCAGATTTCGTCGTCTCCTTCCCTTTGGTCCCGATTCACGAATACAATTAAAATTCTTACTGTTAAGTCGTAGAAATTGACTCTTAACGAGTGAAAACGGAACCTAATTGATTCTTACAACCCGATCTACGCTTGGAAGGTCTCCAATTCATCCACGGCCTTCCTCCTTCGTCAGAATTCGCTCCAAAACTTGAAACTAGGGTTCTTCGAGTGGTTTGAATGTAAGAGGGATTCGCGGGAGTGATTAAAGGATGTCCGGGAGCTGATTAGGGGGTATTTATAGGCTCCAACAACCCCTACATATCGAGGAGTTAGTTAGGCAAGACTTGGGGCATAAGTAATGGAGGAAATCTCGGGGTTAGTTGGGCAAGATTTGGGGAGGAAATCTCAGAGTTAGTTGCAGCCAGATATGGAGCCCCCTTGGCCTTGGCCTGGGCTCAGCCTGGGCCGGGCCGTGCTATCCCGTTGGGACTTTTCTCTTCTCTTTTGGACCTTTCTCCTTCTATTTTCTTGGACTTTAAACTCCTATTTTTAAATTCACTTCAGACTCAAATTAACTTCTGTTCGAAATCTTGATTTTGTCGACATTTGGCTCCCGTGCAATAATTTATTTAATTAAATTATTTCCGACTTCACGGGCTCTTGGAAATTAAATTCCTTTATGGTCTTTGAATTAAATTATATTTCTTTTTATTTTTATTTTATTTATTTACTTATTTATTTATTTATTTACGTGACTAAGCTGTTACTAATTTCATGGGTATTACATGGATGCCTTACACATTGACAACCTCTTGAAGGCCATAGAAGTCATGGAGGCTTTTTGAAGGGCAAGGCGGCCGCTTAAAGGCGTTAGAGGCCATGATGGCCTCTTGAAGGCCTTAAAGATCATGACGGCCTCGTGGGCGTTAGAGGGCAAGACGGCCTCTTGGAAGCCAATGCGGCCTCTTGAAGGCCTTGGAGGCCATGGCGACTTCTTGGATGCCTTAGAGGCCATGACGATCTCCTGGAGGCCTAGGCGACCTCTTGAAGCCCTTAGAGGTCATGACGGCCTCTTGGAGGCCTTAGAAGCCTCGTCAGCCTATTAGAGGCCTTTGAGGCCATGACTGCCTCTCACAGCCTCTTGATGGCCTAAGAGATCATACAACCTCTTGGATGCCTTAGCGGCCATGGTGGCCTCATACCTTTCTTGCGGATCTTCCAGGCTATCTTTGTGATCTCACTCCCCAAGGGAGGAGTTTGTTTCCTCCTGCGTTCATTGCCCCGATCTCTGTGCCCATTATTTGAAATGAAACCGAATGATCCATCTTGCATGCTCGGAAATATATTGAAACCTGCTTTCAAAGAGAACAGTTGGCACTGAACGTTCACGACCGCCGTAACTTCCGCCCTTCAGGCGGCTTAACAGCATTATCTTTCAGTAGAGAAGCAAACACTTGTTTTGCTGTACTCACATGAAAGAGGTCTTCTTCAGGCTTAGACTTGGCCTCTTCTTGTCTTGATGGTTTGAAGGTCGCACATGTGTATGGCCTGGCGGTATGTATTAGTTCTTCGGCCGCCACTTCTGGGGGCTCGTCGTTCTCTTCATTTAACCTCACTTCCTTCAAGTGGATTCTGCAAGTAGGAGGATGCTTCTTTTTTTGTTCCGCTAGGAACTTTTCCAAGCGATCCACTTTCTCGGCTTGCTGGGCAAGACTAGTGGAGTCCTGCACAATTAAATATTTTTTTTACTTCAGGCAGCATGTGTGGCACTGTATTGGCAGTTATTTCTATGTCTAGAACCGTAATTGTACGTGGAATCTTAGTATTTTGAGGCGGTTGCCACCCTAGCGTTGAAGGTGTCCAGCTATGGTTCGTGGTAGGTATTGAGAATGTATTCCCAGGTATTGGCGAGAAGGTCGCCACATGAGGGACTAAGGCCATGTTCGGCATTGGTGCTGTTTGGCAAGGTGGTAAACTAATGCCACTGCTGGTCATCCCGCAGCCCGTGGGGGTTGATGATGCGTAGATCGGCACCGGTTGTGTCATATCTCGGAGATTCGGTACACTTGATGCCGCCAATGTATAATAAGGTAACGCCCGATAAGGCGGCTGAAAGGGACTAGCCAGACCACCTAAGTCTGGATAGGTTGGCTGGAAGGAGAATGCTCCCCAGATCCTCTGCTGGCCACCAGAGGTCCAAGGACATGGGTGAGAAGGCGACGCACTAGCGTCGTTCGCAGAAACAACTTCTTCCTGTTAAAGATACAGATCTACACACCTTATCTACCAGATCGGCTATTGCAGGCCGCATAACATCCATCAGATGTCTCACTAGAAAATGGTGTGAAATCAACCATCGATTCTGTCATCGATAGCCGTATCTGCTCCGAAACTGTGGGGGTCTGAATGATTCCCCATGGTGTAATGTTTACCGCCATGTCACCGGAGTATTCTAAAACATATGATCTAGCATACATTTACTCTTGTAGAGACATCTCTTTCAAGCAGATATGGTTTCCACTTCGTGTCCCACTGGGCGAGCCAATTTGTTTCACCGTAAAATTGTATGAGGAATAAACCTCTATTTTTGACTGATGAATATTGAGAGGATTACAAAAATTGCAGAAAGAAAACTGTAGGAAGTTAATGAAAGCTGTAAAGAAATGAAATTACAGAATGAAAGAATGAAAATAAACTGCAGAAAGCTAAAGAAAATTAAAATGCAACTTCTTGAGAAGTGTTGAAGGTGTCTGCCATGGAAGCTGCCTCTGATATTTATAAGCGATCTCAAGTGAGGTTGTAGAATCCCAACCATGCCACAATCCTCCTTCTTTTCAACCGCTCTTGACTGCATCCAGAACCGTCATCTTCTTCAGTCGCGCTGATTATTCCCATGGGCTGGGCTTGACAATTAGAAACAATAATGGGCTGAACACGGATTGGGCTAAAAATTAATGGGCCAACGATTTTGTTGGGTTAACACCCGGAAAAGAAAAAAGGAAAAAGGCAAAAACAAAAAAAGAAACCAAGCACTACAACAAATTCGGGGGAAGGCGACGAAATTGGCGATGAAATTTGTGAAGTCATCGCCTAAAATTTCGTCCCCTGACGAATTTCATAGCCTAAAATCCTTTCGTCACCTTCCCGCGAAATTTTTGTAGTGAAAAATAGAAAACCGCGTCCAACTACTAGCTACAGAGGGCTAAGAGCACACACATTATGCGCTTGGGAACCAAACGTTGGATGTATCCGCCGCCAAATCACCTTGAATAAAATCTGGTGGGAACGGCCAAATGGTGTAGAAGTCTTCAGTGCTGCACCATGCTTAGAAAGCCCATCCGCCACCTTATTTCCCTCCCGAAGCACATGATGCATTTGACAAAAATCAAACTCCGCGCTGCCCGAACTTTCTGTGCTAAGGGATGGTAACAGTTCCAATCATTAAGAAGCCTGATAATAACACTAGAATCAGAGTAGAAACAAATGGAATTAATTCCCAGCTGCGGTGCATATTCGTTAGTTGTTGCTTTCCAAAATGTGGTGTTGATTTGTTCACATGCCTACTACTATTCAAAATGCGGCTGTGGACTACTATGCATATTACGGCTTTGGACTACTATGCATATTGCGGCTGTGGACTACTATGCATATTGCGGCTGTGGACTACTATGCATATTGCGACTTTGAACTATGCATATTGCGGCTAGGAATGCCTATAAATAGAGGCAAAAAATTTTCATTCCATACACCCCCAAGCCATTTCATCTCATAGCACTCTTAAAGAGAGCAATAAACACCAAATGCTAGTGTAGGCTCTTCTTAGTGAGTAGCTTTTGTAAGTCTCTTGTCGAGAGGGTTTTGCGGTATAGGATTATTTCCTATAGCCTTTTGTCATATTGTTTCTCCGTCATAGTGAAATAATAATTCAGTGGGGCCCGGAGGACGTAGGCAAATTTGTGCCAACCTCGTTAAATCTTGGTGTTCTCTTTATTGTTTAATTAATTGCTCTATTATTCGGGTATAATTTTGGTGGAAACCAACCCGATTTCCACAACAATTGGTATCAGAGCCTTGGTTGCATAGTATGCTCTGTGGTCGCAGCTAAGCTGATCTTCCACATCAGAAACGCATCACGGTTGGGCAACCGTTTGTGAGATATTAATTAAATTTTGAAGCAGAAATGGCGGATAGGTCCGGTGAAACGTCAACTTCAGATTCGAAGCCGTTGGTGACATCTTCATCACGGACGATGGTTTCAAATACCAAATTTGACATCGAAAAATCCGACGGTACCAATAATTTTGGTATGTGGCAGTGCGAGGTGTTGGACATCTTGTACCAGCAGGAGCTGGATGGGGCACTTGAAGAAACCAAACCAGATGGTGTTGATGATAAAGACTGGACGAGGATCAACCGCCTTGCGTGTGGTACAATTCGGCTATGTCTCTCAAAGGAGCAGAAGTATCCGCTTATGAGAGAGACGATGGCGCACAGACTGTGGAAAGAACTGGAAGATAAATTCATGAAAAAGAGCACGGAAAACAAGCTCTACATGAAGACGAAGCTGTATCGATTCCAGTATTTGCCCGGTACCACGATGAATGAACATATAACAAGATTCGATTCTTGGGTCACCGATTTATTGAATCTCGACGAGAAGATAGATGACGTTGACAAGACGCTGATACTGTTAGCTTCGCTCCCCGATGAATACGAGCATATAATTTTTAGTATGCTGACTGGAAAGGAAACAATATTCTTTAAAGAAGTTACCACTGCCTTATATTCTAACGAGATCAGAAAGAAGGATAAGTTAGAACACAGGAGTTCGACTGGTGAAGCCCATACTGTTCGGGGCCGTAGCCACAAGTACAAGCCGGATAGAAGAGGCAGATCCCAATCAAGAGGCAGAGTGTCAAAAGACGAATGTATCTTTTGTCATGAGAAAAGACATTGGAAGAAAGATTATCTTAAGCTGCAAAAGAAAAAGGGGAAAGCGGTAGCAGAGGCTTGTGTTGCTGATAGTGATGAGACAGAGTATTCTCTAGCTTGTGTCTCATCGGTAACGTGCACTGACGACTGGTTGCTAGACTCAGGATGCTCATTCCACATGTGTTCCAGGAAAGAGTGGTTTGTCAACTTTGAAAGTGTTGATGGTGGAGTTATCTACCTAGCCAACAACGGATATTGCCAGATAGCTGGAGTTGGCTCAGTATATCTGAAGAACCACGATAGAACAACCAAGGTGCTGACGGAAGTTCGGTACATACCGAAATTTGCTAAGAATCTCATATCTGTGGGAGTCTTGGAAGCTAAAGGACACTCCATCAGCATTCAGAATGGGATTATGAAAGTGATCTCGGGAGCACTTGTCGTCATGAAAGGTATAAGGAAAAATAACTTATACCACTTCCAGGGCAATACAATGGTTGGCATTGCAGCAGCAGTATCAGAAGCAGACAGAAGAGGAGATGACCAAGCTATGGCATATGAGGCTTGGGCATGCTGGGGAAAAATCCTTGCAGACTCTGGCTAAGCAAGGATTATTAAAGGGTGCAAAGACTTGCAAAATTGAATTTTGCGAACAATGTGTTCTGGGAAAGCAAACGCGGGTGAAGTTCGGAACAGCAATCCATAACACTAAAGGCATTATGGATTACATTCACTCAGATGTGTGGGGACCTACCAAGACGGCTTCTTTGGGAGGAAACCATTATTTTGTAACGTTTGTTGATGACTTTTCCCGGAGAGTATGGGTGTATCCCATGCGAACAAAAAATGAAGCATTCAGGAAATTCCTCGCTTGGAAGAAAATGATGGAGAACCAGACCGGGAGGAAGATTAAAGTGATTCGATCTGATAACGGCACGGAATATCTAAATGAGCCTTTTTTCGATTTGTGCAAGAATGAAGGTATTTCCCGACATTTCACTGTGCGGGACACGCCACAACAGAATGGTGTGGCTGAATGGATGAACCGAACCTTGTTGGAGAAAGTTCGGTGTATGTTGTCCAATGCTAATTTGGGCAAGCAGTTCTGGGCTGAAGCGGTGACCTATGCGAGCCATCTAATCAATCGACTACCATCAACTGCACTTAAAGGCAAGACACCTTTGGAGGCATGGTTTGACAAACCTGCAAATGATTATGATTCTTTATGTGTGTTCGGTTCCGCTGCATATTATCACGTGAAAGAATCAAAGCTGGATCAGAGGGCGAGAAAAGCTGTTTTCGTAGGGATATCTTCTGGAGTAAAAGGATATCGCCTATGGTGCCCGGAGATAAAAAAAGGTGATCTTTAGCAGGGATGTTACGTTCAATGAATCAATAATGTTGAATAAAGTAACAAAGCAGCAGACGGATAGTATTCCTCAGCAGGTGGAGCATTATCTTCAACAGGTGGAGTTTCAGACATCTACTACCAGAGAGGTAAATGGTCAACCAATAGAAGACGATGGTCCAAGTACCGAAGAAGAGCCCAGAGAAAGTGAGGTTTTAACCCAAGAACCTCAGGAGCAACAAGAGTTACCAATTGCAGTTAGGAGGCCAAGAAGAGAAATTAGAAGACCTGCTCGATTCGAAAGTATGTTGGCCTATGCACTTCCTGTTATTGAAGAAGGTACACCACAAACTTTTCTTGATGCAAGAATGAGTCCGGAAAAAGAAAAGTGGAAGAAATCCATGGACGAGGAAATGCATTCCCTTGAAGCATATCAAACGTGGAAGCTAGCTAAACTCCCAGAGGGAAAGAAGGTAATTGGTTGCAAGTGGGTCTATGCTCAGAAAGAGGGATTTCCAGAAAAGAATGAAGTTCGCTACAAGGCAAGATTGGTAGCTAAAGGCTATGCTCAAAAAGAGGGAATTGATTACAATGCGGTATTTTCTCCTGTTGTGAAACATTCCTCTATTCGTATTTTGTTGGCCTTGGTAGCGCAGCTTGATTTGAAACTAGTTCAAATGGATGTAAAGACGACATTCTTACATGGTGATTTGGAGGAGGAAATCTACATGACCCAACCAGAAGGATTTGAAGTTGCTGGAAAAGAAGATTGGGTTTGCAAGTTGAACAAATCACTTTATGGATTGAAACAATCACCAAGGCAATGGTATAAGCGATTTCATCAATTTATGATTGGCCAGAAGTACACCAGGAGAAGTTTTGGAAATTGCATATATATCTGTAAGCCACATGATGATGCGCTTGGTAACTTGATATATACAATGGTGTGTACAAGGCCCGACATTTCACATGCAGTTGGAGTAGTGAGCAGGTACATGCATGATCCCGGTAAAGATCATTGGCAAGCTGTGAAATGGATTCTAAGGTATATCTTGAAAACCTTAGGTATTGGATTGATATTTGAGAAGACTAATGTTACTGGTCAACATATAGTTGGGTACTGTGATTCAGATTATGCAGGAGATCTAGATAAACGTCGATCAACTACTGGATACGTATTTACTCTTGCAAACGCACCAGTTAGTTGGAAGTCTACCTTACAGTCAACCGTTGCTTTGTCAACAACGGAGGCAGAATACATGGCCATTACAGAAGCTATTAAGGAAGCCATTTGGTTACAGGGATTGCTGGATGACTTAGGAGTTGGTCAGAAACATGTAACAGTATTTTGTGACAGTCAAAGTGTCATTCATCTAGCAAAGAACCAGGTATATCATGCTAGAACCAAGCATATCGACGCGCGGTATCATTTTGTGCGGGAAATAATTGAAGAAGGTGGAGTCAAGGTACAAAAGATCAAGACCACCGAGAATCCTGCAGATATGTTGACGAAGGCTGTAACAGGTATCAAGTTCGAACACTGTTTGAACTTGATAAATGTCTCAAGAGTTTGAAATTGGCCCTGGAAAGCGCAATTGGAGGTCCTGCCGAATTTTTGATGAGGAGAATTTTCGAAAGAGATACTGTGGTTGAGATTTGGGACGCAACAAGGTGGACATTTGTTAGTTGTTGCTTTCCAAAATGAGGTGTTGATTTGTTCACATGCCTACTACTATTCAAAATGCGGCTGTGGACTACTATGCATATTACGGCTTTGGACTACTATGCATATTGCGGCTTTGGACTACTATGCATATTGCGGCTGTGGACTACTATGCATATTGCGACTTTGAACTATGCATATTGCGGCTAGGAATGCCTATAAATAGAGGCAAAAAATTTTCATTCCATACACCCCCAAGCCATTTCATCTCATAGCACTCTTAAAGAGAGCAATAAACACCAAATGCTAGTGTATGCTCTTCTTAGTGAGTAGCTTTTGTAAGTCTCTTGTCGAGAGGGTTTTGCGGTATAGGATATTTCCTATAGCCTTTTGTAATATTGTGTTTCCCTCATAGTGAAATAATAATCCGGTGGGGCCCGGAGGACGTAGGGAAATTTGTGCCGAACCTCGTTAAATCTTGGTGTTCTCTTTATTGTTTAATTAATTGCTCTATTATTCGAGTATAATTTTGGTGGAAACCAACCCGATTTCCACAACAATATTCCAATCCGTGGGCCAAGGCTGTTGCT
This sequence comes from Hygrophila difformis, assembly GCA_030278955.1. Lineage (NCBI taxonomy): Eukaryota > Viridiplantae > Streptophyta > Magnoliopsida > Lamiales > Acanthaceae > Hygrophila > Hygrophila difformis. Next base: position 17,653,493 of record JAOANR010000001.1, read on the forward strand.
TCCGCAAAATTACTTGACTCAATACCAAGCAAGCCGCAACCTCCTCCACGCCGGAGACCATCCGCCGATCGAACTACAAAATCCAATCCCGCCTTGCCAGGATTGCCAATGGAGCTACCATCGATATTGAGAATCATCCCAAGGTATCCCTGCATATTCCAACGAATGAGGTGCATGTTCTTATGGACCCCCGAGCACAACTAAAATCCCCAACGATCCTTTGTATATCACGAAGAATAGCCCTCGTCGTCCTGCATTTGTCCCGGGAAACCCGCACATTGCGCTCCAGCCACACTACCCAAATTGTAACAATAAAAACGTCACCATGGCGCCTGAACATCTCGTACAGGAACACTCTGATTTCCTCTTCAGGAATTTGAGAGCAATCAAGAGGGATATTGATGTTGACAGCAGCCCATATATATTGTATCCAGGAGCAATAGAAAACGCAGTGTGCCCAAGTTTCTTCCTCATCACCACATAGTGAGCGCAAAGATGAAGCAGTGAGGTTTAGCCTATACCTCAAAGAGTTCGTTGGCAAGGCACAGTGGCGGAACTGATATGGTTGACGCCCCTCAATTTTTTTAAAAAAAAATATATATATTTTTTCATTCCCCATTCCAAACCCTACCATTCTTTCTCCCCTAATTCGCTGCCCTCCATGTTCTTGAAGGTCTTGAAAGCTTTCTGCCTCCCTGCCAGTAAGTCACGCTCAAGTCTCAACAGTCCACATCTTTTCTTTCTTCGCCACAACGACCGCTGTGCCGCCCTCAAGCTCTTGAAAGTTGTCTGCAGTCACCAAAACTAGTAACCCTTTCCTTGAAAAAAGCAGTTACAGTGTGCTCTCCGAGATTAGCAACCCAAACGTCTTGTTGAGTTTGCAAACGCAAGATATGTTCTTGTCCGTCCACTCTTATAGAATCATACTTTGTTTATAACACCCTATCTTAAAATCAATTTCTTCCGTAAGGTCTCTGACAGTCCCTTGTGAGTAGGGTGTTAGTGAGATGTATTGACAACACACACAATTGCAGAAATATAAAGAGACAATTGTTTGTTGACCCGGTTCGGACCTCCTGTCCTACATCCGGGGGATTCCAATCCAGGCGAAGATTACTCAACTATGAACAAGAACAAACACAAGACTCGAGACCAATCCTGTTAACTCGATCTAGAAGCTGAATCTCTCCCCCTCAACTTCTAATCTCCCTAACTAGGATTACAGAGACAATCTCTGTTGTTCCTTCACCCTGTTGACGACCCTGAATCAAGAATCCTTTAAGCTATATCAAGAAAACTCCCTCTCCTTGATTTACAACTCGATCTAAATGATATACACTGAATTACAACACAATTCTATCAAGAACAAAAACTCTCAAAACATCTAAACATGAAGAACAAGTTTTTGGCTCTCTTGAAGTATATCTTCTAAAACGAACACTAAACTCTCTTGGTAGAATGTTGAAGATAAAAATTGCATAAAGTAAAGACTGACTCAAAGACTATTTATAAACTAAGAACATCTTGGTCTTTGAGTCCAGGTGCTGGTGAAGCTTTGATCTTTAAAACCATAACCGTATCGTTGTTAGAGCGTTGCAGTGACATCCAAATGATTCTGCATGAAATGTTAGTGCCAACAATCTCCCCCTCATTTCATGAAGAGGTTGATTCATCACAAACAGGTCTCAAACCAGTATGATGAATAGCAGTTCAGAATACCAACCTAACAACAATGGTTAAAAGATCAAGTGCAACAAATGTAATTAACATATAAGAGTAACACCAGCAGAACAATATCACAAAATAAGAAGATCGATCAAATAAGTTCATGCAAATCTAGTTCATCAGCAAAATAAACCACAATCATCAGCAAAAGTAAACAAGCATCAGCATCCAAGAGTATCAAAAATAGTAACCAACAGAAATAGCAAATTAGTTACAGACCCAAATCATAACCAAATTCAGTTTAGAATGTACCCCCTCAAAACGTTGTCATTATCACCCAAAAACCACAGTCAGTCAGTCATATTGAGACCATACTTACTCCCCCTTGATGAATCAGGCCTCCTCATCATCCTCCTCTCCAGTGTGTGGAGGATCAAATGAGCCAGGAAGAAGCTTCAACATGTTGTTGTTTTGCTTCCGGATGCGGAGGCCAGCATTGATGACAGTAGAAACCTCCTCATTCTGTCGAAGAATGATAGTCTTCAGGTGATTGACCAATGCAGTGCCGGACAGAGCAGGGCCAAGGAGGATGTCATTATGCATATTTCGTAGGTCAGTAGAGGGAGTGTTCTGCTTGATTGGAATGCGTTCTTCCTTAGGAACTTTGATCCCATTCTTTTTCAGAAAATGGGTAATCAAAGCACGATAAGGAAGCAAATCATTCTTGCCAATGGATCCGCGAGAATAACCTAGCATCTTGGAAAGAACAGAGAGACCAAAGTTTGTCATATTTAAATACTTTTCAATGCAAAACATGAGTTTACCCATATGAGAGGACACTTGGCTGGCGTTGGTTGTTGGAAGGATGTTCGAACTACACAGGCGGAAGAGACAGTTGTATTTAAGAGTGAGCTGCTGAACACGAAGCTGTCCCCTACCAAAAGCAACACTTTTGGTGTTTGAAATCTCATAAGCCACTTCGGCATTTGAGTTTGGCATGTAGCTCGTAACATCATCCAGGTTGCTGTTGAGCTGCACCTTTAACAACGCATTGATAACTTGAGGAAAAATCTCCAAAATCTTGCCTCGTATGTAGATCTTTCCTCCGAATGGGGATTCACCATCCAAGACATCAGGATGTAGGTTGGCGTAGAACTCGCGAACCAAGGCAGGAGAGTAGTCCTCTAGTTTAGTAGCCCAGTAGATGAGTTTTGTGTCTTCCAAAAACTTCAAAAATCCAAGTTCCTTGTAGATTGGATGAGTAAACTGCTCCTCCGGTATGAAATCACGGTTGTTGAGATCTTTGGCAAACTTCTGTCCTTCCTTGTCGTAAAATCTGTAGTTTAGGGCATCACTAACAGTCATGGGGCCAACTTTCTTTGGTCGTTTCTGTGTGGTCTCGACAGCAGGTTGTTTATCTTTCCTCTTGCGCGAACGAGTCACAGGGGTACGGGCAACTGGACGATGTTCCGGAGTAACCTCTCGATCAGGTTCGTCGTCCCTCAGTTGTTCGTCATCTCCAGTGACAACATCATCAGCAGTGTTTGAGGTGAACAGATTGTCCTCATCGTCTTGAGGATATTCCGTGGTTGTTCCATCATCCCAATCAACAGAGAAAGTTTCCTTCTGTGGTGCTGGAAGGGCAGGTACAGGCGGTGCAGGAAGTGCTCCAGCAGGGGGTAAGGAGTCAAGAGGTAAAACGTCAGTGACATTCTCATCGGCAGGTCCATCATCGCCATTGTTGTCAACATGTTCTGCAGACGACGCTCCAGCTTGAGATGTTGAGGGAACTGATTCACTCAGCGCTTGAAGAACAGATGTGACTATTTGAACTGGATCAATAGATGACTCAGTATTTGGTGGTATGGACGAATCGTTAGTAGTTTCAGAAGGAGATTTGGGGTTGGAAGAAGACGCCATTTGAAGGAGAAGAGTGGAAAACTGCAACACTCAAAATAAACACAGAAAAGGAAGTAGTGCAGTAATAGAAATGAACAAGATATTTAAAGAGAGGAAAGAGGAGTCGAAACGTTTAACCACGATCACTTCAATCGGAGAAACGGCGAAGTAATGATGGCAGTTTTTTGAGCGACGTGAGCTGCAGAGGTGAAGGGACGGTTACAGTCGTCACAGTGTGATGATGACACTCTGCAGACTTCAAATCAGAGATTCTCCCAAATGAAATCTTTCTTTTGTCTTTATCCGATTTCCCTCTCTAATGTGCTTGGGCCTGAAATGTTAGTATACAAAGAAAAACGAAATGGCCCAAAATGTAACTAAATTTAGTTTGTATAGAAACTTAGGCCCAGAATAGTTCTAAGCCTATCAAACTTATCTCCCTCCATGGCTTTGGTTAGGATGTCAGCGCGTTGCTCTGACGACCCTACATGTTGAATATCACAAATATTTTCTTCAACCAAATCTCTAATGAAATGATACCTAATATCAATATGTTTGCTCCTATTGTGAAGTACAGGATTCTTGGAGATGTTTATAGCACTTGTGTTGTCACACAATACTACAAATTTCTCTTGATGCACTCCATAATCTGCCAAAGTTTGCTTCATCCACATAAGTTGAGAACAACAACATGTAGCTGCTATATATTCTGCTTCAGCTGTGGATAGAGCAACTATGTTCTGTTTCCTTGAGTACCAACTGACCAAATTGTTGCCGAGATAGAAACAACCTCCTGTTGTCGAACGTCTGTCATCACAACTGCCAGCCCAGTCTGAATCTGTATATCCTATAAGATCCAATGATGACCTTTTAGAATACCAAATTCCAAGTCCAATGGTTCCCTTGATGTACCTCATAATTCTCTTAGCTGCTTTAAGATGTGTCTCTTTGGGTTGAGCTTGAAATCTGGCACATACTCCAGTGCTGTATGAGATGTCTGGTCTGGTTGCTGTTAGGTAGAGTAGACTACCAATCATGCTCCTGTAAAGCTTTTGATCAACATCACAACTAGAATCTCTTTAGAAAGCTTCTCATGAATACCCTGTGGTGTTCTTGCTACTTTGCTCTCTTCTAAGTTGAACTTCTTCAGCATATTTGTTGCATACTTCTCCTGAGATAAGAAGATTCCATCTTTTTCTTGTTTAATCTGTAATCCGAGGAAGTAATGCAATTCTCCAAGCATGCTCATCTCAAATTCAGTCTTCATATCATGTATAAATCCATCTCTAAGTTCTTCTGAAGTAGATCCAAAAATGATATCATCAACATAGACTTGAACTACAATGATATGTTTATCTGTGTGTTTGATGAAAAGTGTCTTATCCACATTTCCTCTTGTATATCCGTGGTCAACCAGGAATTTTGACAGCCTCTCATACCAAGCACGAGGTGCTTGTTTAAGACCATATAGAGCTCCCTTCACTCTATAAACATAGTCTGGATGTTTGTGATCTTCAAATCCAGCTGGTTGAGCTACATAAATTTCTTCCTTGATTTTCCCATTTAGAAAAGCAGTCTTGATGTCCATTTGATATAACTTGAAATCTAGATAACAAGCAACAGATAACAAAATCCTTACAGCTTCCATTCTGGCCACTGGTGCATAGGTTTCTCCATAGTCTAAACCTTCAATCTGTGTGTAGCCTTGTGCTACCAATCTAGCTTTATTTCTGACTATGTTTCCATGCTCATCTTTCTTATTTCTGAAGATCCATTTAGTACCAATGATGTTGATATTGTCAGGGGGTGGTACTAACTCCCATACAGAATTTCTTTCAAACTGTAATAGCTCATCCTGCATGGCAGCTATCCAATACTCATCTTTGAAGGCTTCAGTTGCATTCTTTGGTTCCATCTTGGATATAAAGCAGTTCATTCCAGCGAGTTGCTTGTAATCAACCTTCTTGCTTCTGGTTTGCCTAGGTGCATCCAATTCTCCAATGATATCAGTATTAGAATGATGCTTGAAAGTTCTTGGACCTTTCCTCTTATTTATAACAGCAGTGTCAAGCGGTTGTTGTTCTTCCTCAGTATCAACCAAAGATTCTGATTCAATTTCAGTTTCTACATCAGCTGCAGATGTTGGCTCATGTGTTTCCTCAGATGGTGGATTAAATACAGGAAAATAATGCAGACCATCTTCATATTCAGATAATCCTTTTGCTAGAGAATCTTCAAATAGAACATTCATAGATTCTATAACTTTCTTACTATCAGTCAGATAAACTCTGTAAGCTCTGGAGTTGTTAGCATAACCCAAAAACAACCCTTTTTCTGATCTGGCATCAAACTTCTTGAGCTGCTCCCTGTCTCTGTAAACATGACAAGGACAACCAAATGTATGAAAATATCTAACATTAGGAAGTTTATCATACCATATTTGATAAGGAGTGAAATTTGTCTTTGGCCTCAAAAGAACTCTGTTTGAAATGTGGCATGCTGTGTTGACAGCTTCTGCCCAAAAAGTCTTTGGCAGTGTGCTCCCATGAAGCATAGACCTTGCCATCTCCTGTAAGGTTCTATTCTTCCTTTCTACAATCCCGTTTTGTTGAGGAGTCTTTGGGGCAGAGAACTCTTGAGAAATTCCATGTTGCTTACAAAAATCAGTAAACTGTTGATTGTCAAACTCTCTCCCATGATCAGTTCTAATCCTTTTGATTTTTCCTTGTTTTTGATTCATGATCTTCAGGCTTGTGGACTCAAAATATTCAAAGGCTTCATCTTTTGATCTGAGAAAACAAACAAAGGTAAATCTAGAAAAATCATCAACTATCACAAGTACATACCTTTTGCCATTAAGGCTTTCAACTTCCATTGGACCCATCAAGTCCATGTGAATTAGTTCTAGGCAGTGATTTGTGGTAATTTCATCAACTCGTTTGTGTTGAGCTTTGGTTTGTTTTCCTTTAGAACATCCTTCACAGACAATTTGAGAGTTGTTCTGTAGTTTTGGCAACCCTTTGACAGCTCCAGAAATGCTCAATTTGTAGAGAGTTTGATAATTCAAGTGTGCCATTCTCTTGTGCCATAGGCTTGTAAGATCTTCTTTCAAAATTAAAGCCCTGTCTACTGTTTCCTTTAGAACATAACAATTGTTAGTAGACCTTTTCCCTGACATGATACACTTGTAATCTTTAAAGACATAGCAAGTATTCATATCAAATAGCACTAAAGAATTTTCATCACATAATTGGCTTATGGAGATTAAATTGGTAGTTAAACCATCAACAAAGTAAACCTTAGAGAGATTAGAAAGAACTCCCTTATCAATTTTACCATAACCAGTGATTTTACTTTTGGCACCATCTCCATACATCACCTCTCCACAGTCTTGTTCTGTGAAATTTTGTAGTATATTTTTGGTTCCAGTCATATGCCTAGAGCATCCAGAATCAAAATACCACAAAGTGTTCTTTTGATGTGCCTGCAAAGATACAACAACAAGACCAAGTGACTGTTGATTAGAATGTTTAGGTATCCAGGCCTTACGAATCTGGATCTTCTTTTGTAGTTCTAACGTCGGCCAGACAACAGGTCTTCCATTTAAGAGATCTCGAACAATCCTTAAACAAGTGTCTGCTTGATGACCGGGTAGACCACAATATATACAATCCCTTGAGTCTTGAGGTGCAATATTGACTTGAATTGGCACATTTCTATAAGCAGCAGCATTGCTTGGCTGTTCACCAAGATATCCTCCACTAACAAAGTTTCTCTTGGTTGATTTGAAATTCTTTGCTTTACCTTTCTTCTTGTATCATATACCTGAAAGATCACCGGGTCTTTTGCACATAGAAAGAACTGAATCCAATTTATTTTTACCTTTTACCGTTTGAGAGAGTTCATTGCATTTGGCTTGAAGTTGTAGATTTTCTGTGACCAAACATGTCTTTGCATCAGAAAGTTTGGAGCATTCATCTTGAATTTCCTCAACTTTGAGCTTTGCAAGTTTTAATTCCTTTTGTAACTTGATCTTTTCAGCAGATAGATTATCATAAGAAATTCCGAGGTCAGTCAGTTGTGTTAACAACTTTTTATTCTCGTTGAAGGCTGTATCATACTCGAACTTTAGCTCTTCATATGCATCGGCCAGTTTTGAGTATATTTCACTGATATTACCTGCATCCATAGAATCATCTTCATCAGTAGAATAATCTATTGAATTTGTCATACCTGGTTGGGGACTACAGTCTCGAATAGTCAAAGCAATAACATCTTCAGAGTCACTTTGTTGTTCCTCTGTTGCGTCAACATCGCATTCATCATCACTGAGTGTAGCTTGATAAGCTTTTCCTTCTTTCCTTTTGGCAGTAGGACATTCCTTTTTGAGATGTCCTTTTCCACCACACTCGTAACAAATAATAGAAGAGAATTTGTCAAATTTCTCAGGTTCCTTGAGTTTCTTGACATTACTGCCTTTGCCTTCGAACTTCTTAGATCCCTTGGACTGTTGTTTGTCAGAAGTTGAAACACCATGTGAACTAGATTTCTGAGGCTTGCCTTTCTGTAACTGTCTTGCTCTCTTTTCTTGAAGAAATTTGGCCATCCTTCTGGTGATCAAGGATAACTCTTCATCTAAATCATCATCTGATTCCTCAATCTTTTCAGCCTTTAGAGCAATACTCTTCGATTTTCCTTTGCTCCTTGATTCGAGATGGTTCATTTCATAATTTTGCAAATTTCCAACCAGCTCTTCCAAAGTCATGGTGTTGGTCTTCTCACTCTCTTCAAGAACTGAGATCTTTCCAGAATACTTAGGAGAAACTGTACGTAGCATCTTGCGAACCAATTTTTGTTCATCAAAATGCATTCCAAGCTCTATGCATTGATTGACTACATTTTGAAATCTCTCAAAGTATGTTGAAATATTTTCATCATCCGTCATCTCTAATCTGTCATATAGGGATTCAACACGATGTAATCGGGTTAGTTTAACATCGGCAGAACCTTCAAACCTGACTTCAAGAAATCTCCACATCTCATAGGCATTTTTGCAATTCTTGATCATTCTGTGCTGTGCCTCTTCCATGGCTCCGCTGATCGCGTTCATGGCAGCGTAATTCCCTTGTTTTGCTGCTCTTTCTGCTGCAGTTAATTCGGCCTTCCTAGCAAGTCGTGTAATCGGTGCAACAGGTGGTACAGCCGTTGTTGTGGTAGCAGTGGTAGAGGTAGTGTCTGTTGAAGCAGATGTCGTCGTCGTTGTTGTGACAACCGCAGGAATTTCAGTCCTTGTTGGTGGTTCCCATGCTTCTTCAACTGCATCCCAGACATCTTCTCCAAGAGCTCTGAGATAACACTCCATTCTTGATTTCCAGTAGCTAAAATTGTTTCCATCGAAGATTGGTGGACGAAGATGCGAAATTTCCCTACTCATCTTGAATCTTGAATCTCCAGTAAACGATTGAAGATTGGCTCTGATACCAATTGACAGTCCCTTGTGAGTAGGGTGTTAGTGAGATGTATTGACAACACACACAATTGCAGAAATATAAAGAGACAATTGTTTGTTGACCCGGTTCGGACCTCCTGTCCTACATCCGGGGGATTCCAATCCAGGCGAAGATTACTCAACTATGAACAAGAACAAACACAAGACTCGAGACCAATCCTGTTAACTCGATCTAGAAGCTGAATCTCTCCCCCTCAACTTCTAATCTCCCTAACTAGGATTACAGAGACAATCTCTGTTGTTCCTTCACCCTGTTGACGACCCTTAATCAAGAATCCTTTAAGCTATATCAAGAAAACTCCCTCTCCTTGATTTACAACTCGATCTAAATGATATACACTGAATTACAACACAATTCTATCAAGAACAAAAACTCTCAAAACATCTAAACATGAAGAACAAGTTTTTGGCTCTCTTGAAGTATATCTTCTAAAACGAACACTAAACTCTCTTGGTAGAATGTTGAAGATAAAAATTGCATAAAGTAAAGACTGACTCAAAGACTATTTATAAACTAAGAACATCTTGGTCTTTGAGTCCAGGTGCTGGTGAAGCTTTGATCTTTAAAACCATAACCGTATCGTTGTTAGAGCGTTGCAGTGACATCCAAATGATTCTGCATGAAATGTTAGTGCCAACAGTCTCTTTAAAGCTGCTAATTGATGAATGTATGTTTGATGTATCTATATTTGAGTTCACTACAAGAATATAATAAAATACTCCTATATTATTTAAATTTGAGCTTAAATTATTCGCAAACGTTAGATGTTCTAATTTGTTTTGAAATGTTATCAGTTTGTGTAACTTTTACCATTTTGCTTTGAAATGTTTAATTTTTTTAATTATTACACTCACGCCATATTGTTTAATTGTTACCAATTTGTTTTGAAATGCAAACTTTCTGTTTTATTCTTTCAACAAATGGGGACACTCCTTAATTTTGGAACTTTTTTAGAGCCTATGGCAGAAGATAATGATGAAATTAAATGTGTAGTGTTAAGCAATACTCTAGAAATTGCAATGTGACAGGTGGAAAAATTCAAAAAGAAAGTTATACATGTCTTTTGCTCATTTGTGTCAAAGATGATTGATTATTTGTGAATAATGAGGATGATTATCTATCAAAGAGAAAATGATAGTTGCTTTGCTTTACGATTTCGCACACCCTAAATAGAAATCCTAGTTCCGCCACTGGCAAGGCATTGTGCGAAATTAACCAAATCAATCACCCGGATTTCTCAGGCAACTCCCCCCGCCGCATTCAATTCCAGCTCTCACTATTATCTTCCACAGTGCTACATAACATTTTATAAGCAGACTTACCTTCCAGTAGACTTAACATTTTACTTTGGTTAATATAATTGTTTTTTCATATAATTTAATTAATTCTGATTTTGTTTCTACTGCTCTTGAATTTGATGTATGTTTAATATAATTTGATTATTATTTCGATTAGTGTAATTGTTGATACTTGCATTGTGAATTATTTTCATCTGGAACATCGATCCCCTTGGCTTGGGTTCATATTCACCCATTCTCAGGTACACATCAAAACCCACAAATAATTCCTAAAAAATTATCAATAGCATCTTCAAGATATTGATTATTAAACAAAACTTGACAAAATGAGTTTAAGACTTGAAACTTACGTTCTCGACTTCTTAATATGGTGCTCATATCATAACAAAAGTTCTTCACGTCCTTATTGGGTCCACTAGTGATATGTTATAGTCCCACCACCAGTTCTCTTATCCAATGCATGTTCAATGTAACGCCATAATTAAGTTGAATATTCAAATGCTATCCACAATTCAGTTGTTAATAAATTATTATTTTGTTATAAATACAACACTTACACACACAAATGTTTGCTGTCTTCCAAAAATCAAGTATAGTGTCGTCGGTAGTGGTAGTGAGTGTCGGCAGAAAATTTTATAAATAGGCTCATGTGGTGTTTGCAGAAAGAGTTGCAATACAAGTCCTTCTCTATTCTTTATTCTGTATCGACATTCAATTCCCACACATGCTATTCTGATTACTGCTACTCTCCATTGTTGCTATTTCTTTAGTGTCGTCGGTAGAAGTATTATTTATATATTTATATTCACAACATTATTATTATTATTATTATTATTATTATTATTATTATTATTATTATTATTATTATTATTATTATTATTACCTGCCAAATGGGCGGAAATATAGAAAATGCGAATAAAAATATCTAATTTAACAAATAAAATTCTTCAATTTTATTATATCGATTACATTTATCAAATTCCTTAAATTATTTTAAGCATAACATGAGTTCTATACAATGCATAGCAATCGACCAATAGACATATGTCATTTCCAATATTTATATATTACAATACCTTAAAAAACACAGTATTATACTACAAACAAACAATAGTTGAAAGGACAAAAAATGAAAAAAAAAACAAAAATTGAAAAAACTTTCTACTCACAAGTCTAATGTCATACATTGACAAAGAAAGTACGTGAAATCACATTGCACCCGGTAATTGATTATTGATATTGATTCACACTAAAGTGCTGAGAAATTAGAAATTTCACAAAGATATAAATATTTCCAAATTAAATTAGCAAAGTATAAGAAATACTCTTGTGAATGAATCCATTGCCAAATTAAAATGATTATAGTTTCATCAACTAATTATCGTATTGCAGTTTATCTAATTTATTGAATTTATCTAATATAAATATTTGATATTCATTAATGAATATAATATCAATCTATACTTATTAATAATTTACAATATATTCTTTAACTATAATTTCAGTTCAGAGAGTATTGGTTAATTAAGAACAATAACAAATATTGAAATTATATTTAAAGAATAAATATAATATCAACAAAAAAAGTTTTTGTGACATATATTTGGTAGTATTCTTTATCTATACTAATTAATAAAATTAAATTATCTAATAAGAATTTCGCTCAAATTTCGTTCTCATATATTTTGAAAGTGTACTATGCTTTTATATAATTCCTCCATTTTTTATAGTGAAAAGTGATTAACTTTTGCTACTGTTTATTATCCAACTTTGACTAATGTGAATATAAGAAAAAACATAGTCAAGTGGGATCTCATTAGATTCGTCTCATTATGTAGTTTTAAAATATTAAATTTTTAGAAATTTTACTTGTACACATTTTGAGTTATTGATGAGTTATTGATCATTAGAAATTTGTATTGAATTGCGTGCAGAAAGTTAAAGTTGAGGAAATAGGTAGGTTACTGTTCATAAGGAGATTTTTGTGAGAATAAATTGATATGTTACTGTTCATAAGGAATATTGTTTTTATATATTATATGGATATGGATAAATATAGATATAGATATAGATATAGATAGATTATTATTATTATTATTATTATTATTATTATTATTATTATTATTATTATTATTTCTCCATAGTCTATAAATTAAATAGGCACTTAATCATCTATCTCACAGCATACCAATAGTAGATATTGTTAACAAGAAATGGGTTCTTCCAAGTTGGCTGTTTTCCTCCTTTGCTTGGCTATGTCTCTCCTTTTTGTCACTCAACTTTCCGCAGAGACATCCAACTCTACTGAACCAGCAGAATGTGAGTATGCTTAAAATATATGTCTCATCCATGAACACAATTAATCAAACATTTCAATGCTAGTACCTATTCTTATAGAAGTATATGTAGTACCCAAATACTTCATCCGTCTCAGTTTGATTGTTACGTTTGATTTTTTGCACTGTTCACTAACTTTGATTCGAATTTTTATCATAGTTATGTAAAAAAAAAACATAGTCAAATGAGATCTTGTTAGATTCGTCTAATCTTGTAGTTTTAGAATATCAAATTTTTTTTACCTTTTTACAATTTAAATTATTAACCGTTAAAAATGTCTATCGACAAACGTATCGGGTGGGTCCGTAATAATTATAATGAGATGTAGGTAGTACTAGTAAATAGAGATCCATTTTTTTATTTATACAAGAGGCTTAAGCACGATTTCACGAATATTTGCTCTTTTTTTCCCTCTAATTTAAAAATTTTATTTGCTGTTCAAACTCAGTTACAGGGACTGACCAGTTTCCCCCCATCTGCCGTTGTCAATGCCCGATTGGATGTAATCTTATTGCTGGGGTCTGCAGATGCCGGGGCTTTTGTTTCCATGGCTGTTGTACCAATGGTCGCTTTTGTTTCTGCTGCCGATTGGGGGAGAAACCCAAGGCTGATGTTGATGCTGAGACCCAGAACTGAGGCAAGAACGATAATATACGTTTTAATGTACATCTGTGTAGTGTGTATGTGTCCAGAGTGAAAATAATGTGCACCGATGACCGGTCTCTGCATAATCTGGTGTATGTACGAATATTTGTGCTGTGATGGTGTTTATAGGGTAAGTTTTAAACACTCATATCGTCGTTTTAAATGGGGAGATTTCGACGTGCACATGGGGAGATTTTAATAACACTCATATATATAGCGTACGAATATTTGTGGTGTTATGGTGTTAGCTACTTGAACGGCACTTGAGGACATTATGAAACGAATTACTAATATTTTGTAGTAAGATTTAAAATAATTAATGATAGAAACAGGGCCGTCCCAAGACATATGGAGACCCCTGTATTGTCTATTTTCTAAATGGAAGCGACTAAAAAACTTTTGGTTAAATGAAGACCTAAGTGATTTGTTACTCGCATTCCATTACACACAAAATTATAAATAATATATAAAAGAGAAAGTAAAGTGTCGAATTGGAATTAAGTACAGATCTCGCTATTTGGTACTAACAGTAAGAAATAAAATTTCGACATCCGCAACTCCAACTATTGCTATTTCCATTTTTTTTTTTTTTTTTATTGTAGTGCATTCATAAAACATATATAGTCTATTTTCAATGTATGATTGAAAAACAAGATGATTTGGAGGATAATATTCGTTTCTTTTGCTCTCAAACCATCCTGTCCAAACTGGACGAGTATCCTTTTATAATTGGACGAATTTAAAAGGAAATGGAAGGAAAAAAAAATGTGTACTATCATACTACAAATAAAATTAAATTATAAATCTATAATATGTAAAAAGATCTTATGAATAGTAATGGGTCATTATGGGCTTATAATAATAATAATTTAGTTGAATTATTGGGTTTAAAACATAACTGAACTTTGAGGAAAATTTAATTTATAAGTATTATTTATTTATAATTTAGTACTTTTTGTTTAAAGAATACATTTTATTAATAAATACTATAGAACAGATTTACAAAAATGATTTATTCTTGATTTAAATTAATTAAAATATATATCATATTTTCTAAATTATAAGATAATTAAAAATAATGTGAAAGTTGTCCGAGAAGATTTATTGACATTGTTTTAATGAATTTAGATATTTTAGTAATTCATCTTTGTTTAATTTATTAATAAACATTGTCCATAATATATTATGTAATTTAAAAGGCGAATAATAATTATTTCATAAAAAAAATATTTATACAAAATTCAAGCACATTTGGATGAATGCTATTTCCATATTTATTTTTAGGGGAGTAATATTATGCAAACTATATTATGGATGTTTTGGAGTTAGTGGATTCGCTAGCGGGTAGCAGATTCAGAGAGAATTGTGAGACAATCTGCTCTTCTAATCTGTTATCTGCTAGCGGATCTGCTCGCTCTCAAACATCCCAATTATATCCATCGCTATCACATCTCGCCTATTCGGCGGATCGGAGTAGTACTATAGTTATAAATAAATGGGCTACTTGGCTTCGTTAGTTACGGATGTTTTTAGTAACATTTTGGGATTAGAACTATTTGGAACCAATGTTAATCATCCATGTAGTTACGGATGTTTTTAGTAACTAACAAAACTAAAGAATGAAATTAATAATTATCGATACATAGAGGATGTTTATCGAGGCCAAGCCATTGATTGAGGAAACTAGTTTTTGCTTGTCCATTTTAGTGTTCACGTGGTAGGGTCCTATCCAGCATCACTTTGTCCATCACTTATCTATATCTTCATATAGCATTATTCAGAGAATTTTACTAATAAATCTTGGTAGTCTTTCTCAAATTGATTTTTGGGCTTTGGGGAATAATCCAACTTCAACTGTACTTTACGCATATTGTTTTGTTACACATTGGGTAAGTTTGAGCATTTCCGTCTGTTCGGTCCGGCCAATTAACTAGTAGACATATAATTCTGCCATCATTTCCATCTTATCCAAATGTCCATCTAATGGAACAGTAAACTTGAATATTCAAAGACTTATCTTTATATAGTACTATTATTATTATTATTATTATTATTATTATTATTATTATTATTATTATTATTGTTGTCAGAAATAAGATAGATCTAGGGCTTCAACATAAAATCAATTGGTGATAAGTAGAGTGACCCATGTCCATATAAACAGGGGATATCCTAATATATTAGGAATGTGGGACATTATAACACCCCTCATCGAGATGATATTCATCTCGGAAACAACGAAGACCTAAATGGATACTCATGGCTCTGATACCATGTCAGAAAGAAGATAGACCTAGGGCTTCAATATAAAACCAATTGGTAATAACTAGACTGACCCATGTCCATATAAACAGGGGATATCCAACATATAAGCGATGTAAGACATTATAACAACTATAAATAGGCATCAGTTATATAATTAGTTGTCATTCTGAAATACCAATACTAGAGAAAGTCTTGTTTGCATATAATTAAGATAAGAAATGGGTTCCAAGTTTGCAGTTTTCCTTGTCTTTTGCTTGGCTGTGAGTCTCCTTATTTCCATTCAAGTGTCTGCCGAGACCTCCAACAGTGTTGATCCAGCATGTAAGTATTATATTTCTCGTTAAAAACATGCATGTCTCAGCCATGATAATTTCTCTACTTTTATAGTTTCTAGCCATTAACATATATTGTGACCATAATAAATAAGTAAATAGTAGTAACAGAAACTCCATTTCTTGTACTCCGATCCCCCTCAGCTACAGGGACTGACCAAAGTTGTAGTTGTCGTCCCTTCCAGTGTATCCACGGTTGTTGTGGATGTAGATGCTGCGCACTACCACCACCGTGCTATTGCTGTGGACGTCCCTTTTGTAGTTGCTGCATTCGGGCCGAGGGCAAGAAGCCAGAATCTAATGTTGATGCTGAGCCTCACAACTGAGTGAATTCAAAAAGCTAGAAGAAGAATGCTGCAAACAAAACCAAGTGTCCAAGATGAATTAAATCTTTAATGTATGTGTGTGTCCGTGTGTTTTTTTTTTCTTTTTTTTTTTTCTTTTTTTTTTTTTTTTCCTTATAATGGCGATGAGTAAAAATAATGTCCATGTACAAAGGCAATCTCACTAGATTGAGATTGCCTGCATGTGTGAATAAAATACAATTTGGTCTCGTAACTATATACCAAATGGTCATTTTGTACATGAATTCAGCGGTTAATTATTTAAGGGGCGATACCAAATTTTGGGAACAAAAACCCATTCAGTCCAATAAATTTTTTCAATTTTCAAAACTGTCCCACAAATATCGAATTAGACGAATCCATGCGATAACTACCCTAATCATTGTCGAACCCGTCCATGAATCCGATTTTTTCGCTAATCATCGCCGAACCCATCCCATACGGGTTCGGCGATGATTATGGTAGTTATGGGACGGGTTCGGCGATGATTAGCGAAAAAACCGGGTTTGTTTGGGAATTTTTTTTTTAACAATTATGGGACGATATGGATTTTTTCTCCCAAAAAAATTGTTCCGTAACTATACGAAATGGTCATTTCCTGAACCGAATTGTTAATCGTGGGATGTTTTAGATGGTCAAAGCATACCATGACTCCGAGAACGTAGAAATATCATGAATCCTCAAACCCCTCGGGAATGGGTACTTCGCAAGTCGCACATGAGCTCTTCGCAGTGAGTTTTGATCCCACTCTTAGTACCTAGCCTAGAATTTCAAGGCTAGTACACTTATACTACTCACTTGATCTTCACCTTGACGAATTAGCCATTTGTGTTTTTGCTTACTGTTAATAATGAGGCATATTTTGATATTAAGAATTTAAGATCATGGAGATGCCAAGATTAATGCCAGAATAATGCTTGTGATTGTGGAGGATCAAGCAAAATAGCATGTTATTGCAGAATATTTTTTTGATTCACATGTGTTAAAATTGTATATTTTTTTTTTGTACTCCTGTAATTGGGTGGTAGCTTGGAGTGTGGATGAGAAACACTTGAGTTCTTGGGATATACAAGAATGCTTGTGCGGAAGGGTGTGAGTGGGAACTCTTGTAATTTCTTCATCTTCATAGTGAAAAATGTTGAGTCTAGGTTTTGATAGGAGTTCATAACCGATGATAGAACACAATAGGTGAACATTAGTGTAACAGTTGAAGAATTCTTGGAAGACTGACTTCAGCCCAACGGATACTTACTAATCTAGGAGGAGAAATACTAATATTTCATTGCAGGACTTCTTCCCAGATTAAGGAAAGAAGATTTGAACAAGCCCTCACATAAACTCAACGGTTCTTTCCCAAATTGGAAATGTGACCGTTCAAGTCTGCAGAGCTGCCTGCTTAAAAGGATTTTTCAGAGGCTTGGGAAAACACTTCTCACTATTATCACTATTGAAACACTCTGAAACTCATCCAAGCTTTCAGAACAACTTAGAGAGAAGCCACTGCAATCTTCAGCCTTGTGTTCACAGTATCCACCTTTTGCTGAAAGATTGAACCAAGCCTAGAGCACTCCTGTTCCTAATTGCTCTTCAGTTCCTTCAAGTGAAGCTGAGACATATTTGAGGAGAGTGCTTAAGGCAAAACCAGGAAGAAAATTTCAACACATTTATTCACTCAACAAGGAGAGGTGCTTCACAGGTTACTTCAGGGGAAACTCAAAGTGGCTTAGCTTTGGGGAGTTGAAATAGGTGGGAAGCCTATACCAGGGCTGGAGAGAGCAGCTGGTCATCACAACTATCCGCCTGGAGTTTGGAGTGAAGGCATTCAAGTTATTTCATCTACTGTGTGTGGTTGTAAGCCATTGTTGATACACATAGTGAAATAATCTCCTGGATTGGTATCCCCCAGACGTAGGCCGAAGGCCAAACTGGGTCAACAACTCTTTGTGTTGTTTGTTTACTTTATGCTTCATTTTATTCCGTTGTGCTTATATTACACTTGATATCGTAATCTGTTTGTTCATTGTTGGTGTTCAAACACATACAGTGAACTTCTGCATAAAGTTCCTCACTTGCTTAGATAGTGGACATAATAAGTGGTATCAGAGCCACACTCTTGCGAGAGAGATCTTTTGAAGCAAGATGAGTCAAAGGTGGAATTACAATCAGCCTCCTCTACTGGATGGGACTAACTTTGCTTTCTGGAAAAACAAGATACGGTCATTCCTGATGTCCATAGATGATCTGGTATGGAATGCTGTTCTTAGCAAGTATGCTGTTCCCAGTGTCACTAAGGATGGTGTGACCACTCCCAAAGACATGAATGACTGGAGCAAAGAGGAGAAGACCCTGTCCAACATGAATTCCAAAGCTTTACATGCTCTCTTCAGTGCTGTAGCAGACGACCAATACTTCCTCATCTCAAACTGTACCACAGCTTTTGAAGCATGGAACATACTGGTAAACTCCTATGAGGGAACCACCTCTGTAAGGAAATCTAAACTCATCTCTCTTGATGCTGAATTTCATAAAATTAGTATGGATGAGCATGAGTCTTTTAATAGCTTTTTTGGTAGAATTCGTACTCTAACCAACCAAGCTCAACAGCTTGGCAAAACCTACTCCACTGAGGAGATAGTATCTAAGATTGTAGGTACACTCCCTGAGAGGTTCTACCCCAAAATTGCTGCCCTAGAGCTTCAGGATAACTTTGAAACCATGAGTGTTGATGAACTTATGGGAATCTTACAATCATGGGAAATGACTCACTGCAAAAAATTCAAAGGGAAGTCAGTTGCCTACAAGGTGGAGTCCAAATCCCCTAGTGCTCCCTCTGTTAAAGAATCTAGTTCAGTCCATGATGATGATGACGATGAGGATGTGGATGAAGAAGATCTGGCATTACTGACTAAGAAGCTAGCTCGCTTCCTCAGAGATAAGAAAGCAAAGCAAGCTGGAAATAGAAGGGGAGAAGGATCATCTAGCAGGAGACCTGAGAAGAATAAATATGATCGATCTGTTAAGAAAGTCTCCAAGGAACCCTCAAATTCCAAGGGTCCTCAATGCTTTGAATGTAAAGGCTTCGGACATGTTCGAGCTGAATGTGCTAATCTCAGAAACAAGTCCTCTGATGTTAAGAAGACCTATTGTGCCATATTCAGTGATGATGAAAGTCCAGAATCCAGTAATGATGAAGAAGAAGAAGGGGTTGCCCTTGTTGGATCATGGGATTCTGAGTCTGAGTCTAAATCTGTTAGTGGTAATACTTCTTCTCATGTCAATACTCTTACTACTGATGAAGTTTCTACCTCTTCTTACAGGGATAACAGTCTAGGGATTGAAATTTTAAGATCAAATATCGCAGAGTTTAAGATGAAGCCGGATGAGTCCCAGTATGATGCTAAAGAGAGGTTCTTCAACGTCTTGCGAAGATGCCCACAGCACGGTTTTCGTGACTGGGAGCAGTTAAGGAGGTTTTACTGTGGACTCACCTCTCTTTGGAGAATGATGCTAGACGCAGCGGGAGGAAAACATCTGCTTCATCTGCCCATGGACCAGGCCTGGGCCAAGATTGAAACTGTCTGTAAATAGGTCTATATTAAACAGTGAAGAGAGTGATACATCCCCGCCTAGGAAAGTTTTTGCTGTAACTGGGGGCAAAACAGACTTTGAGAAATTACAGGAACAAGTGGTTGCACTTAAACTAAATCAGGATAAGGCCACAGAAACATCAAGCCAACTGAAATAAACGCTGTCTGCAGTTTGTGTCAGGGTTCACACCCAACAGACACTTGCCAACAGGTAGCAGATGAAAGTTGCAACTATGAAGGTGTTTTCCAGAATCGCCACCCAATCCTGTCCTACACCAACAACAATGTGCTTAACGCACATTTGTGATCCAACCTTATCAGAACCAAAATGCCCAATTTGTCCCCCAAAACTAAAAGAACTTCCAACCCCCAAACCCAGGATTTGTCCAGCAAAGATTCCAAAACTTTCAGAATCAAAATTTCCAACCCTAGATCCAACCAAGACCACAGAAAAAACAGAACTTCCACCACCAAAACTTTCTGCCTCAGCCGCAGTTGGATCCCAACCAGCAGTTCAACCAAGCCCAATAGAAGCCACCATCTAGGTTAGAGACCATTATGACGGACTTCATCTCAAGCCAGAAGGAGATAAATACTCTGATGTAGGCCTCGATTAGGAATGTTGAAACTCAGGTGACCCAGATGGCAAAGGAGCTGCAGAAAAGGGGACAGGGTACACAACATTGAAACCAACCTGCAATGTCAAGCAATCACATTGCGGGGAGGTAAGGTTTTAGAAGGCGTTGTTGGAAAAGACAAGGGAAAGGTAGAAAATGAATCTGGGAAGGATGATATAGAGAAGGAAGAAGGAATTGATAAATCAGAAACAGAATCAGCCAAAAAGCAGACTGAAGCTGCACATGAACAGGCTAGAAAGGGTACAGATGGAGGTACAACTTCCTTCCCTATACCTCAAAAAGAAAAACATGATAATAAATACATGCCTAGGGTTCCTTACCCAGAACGGCTTAAAAATAAAGAACGGGATCTAAAATTTGCGAAATTCTTGAAGGGACTGCAGTCTGTTGAGATAACCATTCTTCTTGTTGAAATGATATCTGAAATGCCCACATATGCTAAGTTCTTGAAAGAATTGATTTCAGGGAAGAGAAAGTTAGAACAGGAGGAGCTGTTCATTTTAAATGACAACTACAGTGCCATCATTCAGAAGAAGCTCCCAATGAAAGAGGAGGATCCTGGTTGCTGCACTTTACCAATCCAAATTGGTCGTGCCAATGCTTACAAGGGCTTATGTGACTTAGGGTCAAGCATTAATGTTATGACCTTGACCATGGTGAAACGCCTCATGCTTGGAACCATCGAACCCATCAAGGTGAGACTGCAGTTAGCTCATACGTTCATTACTCAGCCCATTGGAATCCTCCAGGATGTCATAACCAAGACTGGGAATATTCTATTTCCAGCTGATTTTGTCATCCTCGATATGGAGGAAGATGTTGAAGCGCCACTGATTTTGGGCAGACCATTCTTAGCGACTGGCGGGGCCTTAATTGATGCTAAAGTTCCCGCATGAGGGTTCTTGTTCTGAAATTGATGTAATAGATAGTATGAGGGAGGAGAGAGAGAGAGAGAGAGTGAGAGGGACAACTGTGACAATGGCTCTGTCTTTTTAAACCACAACTCAAAGCAGTTACTGAAGCCTGCCGGTGCAGAGCTGAACGAGCAATATACCGCAGTGCACTTCGAGGATCCCGAATCTGGGAACCTTGAAGAGTTCATTGGCGCTGACTTCACCATGGAAGAAGATGAAGGCACCCAAGAAGAGGAGGAGGACCTTGTACTGACACAAGGTCCTGAAGGTAAATCTGATCTCTCACCATCCATTTCTCGCAAACTACTCCCTTCTGTTAAATGCCCACCAGAGCTTGAACTTAAAACATTACCGGATCATCTCAAATACGCATTTCTCGCTGAACATAAAAAGCTACCGATAATTGTGTCTGCTAAGAGAAGGTGCTGAGTTTTGCGGGAGCTCAAACTGCGGTAGAAGGATGCATATTGGTCGATGTAACGGTCGGAACTATCTCAATTCCGACGATATTCTTTGTGGTGGATGCTGATGTCCCTTATGCAGCCTTGTTAGGCCGATGCTGGATACATACTGCTAGATGTTTGCCATCTACTTTGCACCAGAAACTATGGTTATGGAAGAACGATGGCTCAGTAGAAGAAGTAGATGGAGACCAACCTCCGTTCCCAGTTAGTTCAACCTGTCAGATCGACGCAGTACTATACGAAGAACCCATACACCTTTTTCTGGCAGTTGTGGGAGACCAGTATCCAGAAGTAGTAGAATGTGACTGGACAGATCTGGGATTTGTGGTAAAGTAATAGGCCGACCCACGACCAATTACAGAAGAAAAATAGATGATGAATAAAAACAAAGAAAAAGCAGTCGGGCTCGAGTGGGCCGAGCTCAAACCTCAAGAAGAGAAGGAGAAATGGAGCGAATTAATGGATTATATTCCAAAGCGTACACCTGATTTCAAAGCGCAAGACCCCCTGAAGGTTATCAACGTTGGTACGGAAGAAAGCGCCCGAGAATACCCAATAAGTGCGAATTTGGATCAACACATGGTCAGTCGATTTTTTTTATAATTTGTGTGGCATGGGCTCCTACCATCCATTTCTTAGGCCTTTATTGTTTCCTTCAAAAAAAAAAAATCTACCAGGACCAAGGCTTCATTCTTATTTTTATTTTTTTGTGAAGCTAAAATAATAGTCATTTTAGTATAAGAATTTAAATAATAAAAATTAATAGTTACTGATTAGAAAACTTAATTGAATATTGAATTTATAAATAATATTTTTTAAAAATAATTTAACAAAGTAACTAGGATAATTAAAAAAAGATATGTATACTGTGAATATAGTTGAAGTTTGAAAAGTTGGTCACGGGCTAAATTCTAATCCCTACAATAGGGCACTTAATTAGGGAACACAAAACTCAGCCGGAATTATTAGAAGTTGGAACTTTTATTACGGTAGCTTTTAATTTGATAGAAATTATTCTTTTAAAACTAGTTGTGGTTTTTGAAAAATTCTAAAAAAATAAAAATAAAGAACCTCTTAAATATTTTTCATATACATTATTTTATGGTAAATTTTGGATGCAGGATTATCTATAGTATTATCCGGCTTAGGCTTGTCAAAAAAAAAAAAAAAAAAAAAAAATCTATAGCACCGGTAAATAAAAGCCTAAATAAGTAGCTATAGATCGATAACCCAACGTCGATCGTTACATATCTTTCTATATTATAAGAGGATTTACCTCGATTTCCGTGCCTCAATTTCAATTCTCCACCATTGATCAGGATTGAATTTTAATCCTGGCCCTTGATCTTTCCATTGATTTTAGTCCGTTGATTTGGAATTGAATAGAAATCCTGTGGTTTAAAGATCGAGTTATCCATTCTTCTGGAAAATCACTCGTTCGTTGTCTCAATCGCGATTTCCAAACTCAACCCTCCAAACCCTTGCGGCGTCGACCCTCGTCCCACCGCCTCCGTTCGCCTGTTCGCCGCCGCCCTCCGCCAAAGCCTCTCCTTCCGGTCGGCGGCGGCGCTTTCTCAAATTCCGCTTTCTCCATCCATCTCTCTGTTTGGCCTCTCACGCACTGCCACCATGCGCGCCGCCCCCTCTGCTCTGGCCCAAGCACCGCCGCCGACCTCGCCCTCTCTTCCGCCCCTTGCAGCGCCACCGCCGCCGTCCTCTTCCCTCCAGCGCCGCCTGTCACCCGCCGCTGGGGTTCCTCAACCCATTTGACACTCGTTACCCTAGCGGCGCCGCTGCTCACCAATCAACGCCCTCGTTCATCCCTTACCTGTGAAAGCCACGATCCCGCATCACTGGAGGCCGTCTTTGCGAACCCTAGACACTGGTTCTGCTACGTACGTTTATGGTGTTGAAATTGGACAAGCAGCAGGCAGTGAGAAGGGAGACGAGTATGGAAAAGGTGTTGGGCTGCCTTCCGGAGTTGAGGAAATAACTTGGGGGTTTTGGTTGTGGTCATCGGATCTGTGGAAGGAAGCAGCCGAGTAACGGCGGAGTGTTGAAGATGGAGGTGTGCTGCCTGGCTGAAGACACCTCTGGCAAGGAGGAGGTCGGAATTGGAGACCGGAGTTGAAGGCCGCAGCGGCAGTTGGAGAACACGTGAGGTGGTTGGATATTTGGGCAAAATCTGATGGGGTCGGGGCTGCCGGGCTGTGGCTGGTCGGAGCATGGTGGCTGGATCTGTTGAAGCCAATGGCCATGGTGGCTGGGTCAACGGCGGCGGTTGAGTCTCGCGGTTGTCTGGGGAAGATGAATGGAAATTGTGTGTTGCAAATGTTGTTTGGCCTCAATTGGATTATAATGAGTTTCATTTTAGGGTCATGTACTTTAATTCTTTGGTTAAATGAATATCAAAGCTATTTT
This sequence comes from Hygrophila difformis, assembly GCA_030278955.1. Taxonomy (NCBI): domain Eukaryota; kingdom Viridiplantae; phylum Streptophyta; class Magnoliopsida; order Lamiales; family Acanthaceae; genus Hygrophila; species Hygrophila difformis. The sequence goes on from JAOANR010000001.1 coordinate 17,677,812, forward strand.
TTTACGTGATTTTAACTGTTTTGATATTTTTCTTTTTTCGTTTACGCATCCCACAAGAAGAAAAGAAGGCTACTCAACTTGACTTGTAATAAGCCAATTTTCTGATATCTAAGGTGATTCTCCAGTGGGATGTTATTGTTCTTGCTATGTAGTTGGTTTTTCGCATGTTCTGTTTGGTGCATTTTTAAAAATAACATGCTTTTTTCGTTCGACAAAGTAATTCTTTTTCTACCAGCTTGTTCAAATTTCTCCACCTGGCTCGTTTCTGTTGCCATAGGTCGGTTCAAGGACGTTGGAATCGCGTCAAAGGCACTCATGGTTCTACTGTGCCACATCCTGCACATCATCCCCAAAAGGTATTCCTTATTCTTTTTAGTTTAATTTGGTTTTATTTGAAGTCTTTTATTTTTTGTTAATCTCGTAAGGATGGGTATACATATTTGTGCAGATTTGAGATTCAAAATATTTGGGGTTTGATTTATGTCATTTTGTTCTTGTTTGAAAACTTAATTGATTTATATTTTCGGCCTTGCTAAGTTGGCATGTGTTTTGAAATGCACTTTACTCACTAATACAGCTTCTGCTTTACTATGGAGAATTTGGGGTTAAAAGAATGCTTTCTGATGAACACGTAATGTTTCCAGGGAGATGTCAGATAATTTTAACTGTCCTTTGTTCTCTCTGTATTTTATTATAATAATCCAATTGTCAAATAAGGCCAACTTCATTTTGTTATCTTTCAATAATTACTATAACTTGTTTTGTATTCTTCTTATTTTTAGTCAGTGGACTTCAATGCATGACTGGAAGATTCTATTTGTTTTCAACCGTCCATAGTTTTAGTAATGATTTTTAGGCAACATAACTGGAAGAATCAAATGGCTCATCTAAAGCACGATTCTTTAGCATTTAGATTTTGTTATCAGTTCTGTTTGATTTATTATCAATTTTGTTTGATTTAATATTCCCTTTGAACTTTGATAAATTAGCCTTTTTAAATAATTTTAGATAATATCCACACGTTTAATTTCAGTTATTAGACCCACGGTTAAGCTAATTCATGAGATAATCTATCGTATAATTTATATTGAAAGGCTAAAATCACCAGTTAACTAATCCAATTGGATTGATTAACATAGTATTATAGTTAATTTTTTAAAGCAATTCCCTGCAATATATTTTCTGGTTTGTATTTCATTTTTCATTTTTTTATGTTGTTGAATTTTACTTAGTTAATGCATCGCTTCTTTTTAAGATAAAAATATTTTGTACCTTATCATATATTCCATCTTATGTCTTTCTATCTCATTTATTGTGACTCTACCATTATATTCCATCTTGGTGCAGTTTGCAGATGTAAAGTTTAAGGTCAGAGTTCCAGATGGTTCTTCCAGTAACCCTGTTAAGGTGGTTGTGTCAAAGGTAGCATCGCAGTTTCACATCGAATGACAAAATTGAATGGTTAGTGAGTAACAAATTTTTTATTGAAAATTAAACATTGTAAACACTGTAATCATTCTGTTGGTTTCACATACTTTGCATCTTCCAGTTGTATTGAACATGAGTACTTCAGTCCCACACACTTGGGCTTGAATTAGGTAAAACTATGCATGCATGGTGCGTCCATCCATTTGCTGTGTTAAGTCATGTGGATATCTCATTTCCTTACTGTCTAATAATTATAATGGTGTTACATTTTCTAAGTGATAAAGCTCTTTTGGTTGATCTTTTTGTGAGAGCTTCAAATACACAAGCAATCAAGATGTATGAGAAGGTACCAGGGAATACCATTGTTGCTTCTCCACTTCCTACCTCATAATTCTATTGGACTTCTGAAAATTCAAAACTCGATGAATTCTCATCATGTTTAAATCCAAATGACTGCTAGGCTCATTCTTTTCATTTGCTTCATCAGCTTGGTTTATTGTTTACATAGGAGTGCTTTGATATTACCCTGGGGAGGAGGATGGTTTAGGTTATCTTATAGCTCTTTAGAAAACTCGTTCCTTTCTGCCCTTCAGGTTGCTTATTATGATTGCTTATTGCCCGATATGTTTTTATTTTATTTTATTATATATTTTGTTCTTTTGTATTTTAGTGTTTAAATTTTGTGACTTCTATTTGAGCTCATATGTTTGCTTTTTAGACTGATTGCAATGTCTTTATGTGCATTAGGTTGTGTTACAATTTTTTTTTTCCCAGGATGATTAACCTTTAAACATATGATTGCTTGTGAACACATATTTTTCTTTATTTAATTGCATTCACATTTTTAGAAGTGGATAATCTAATGAAACACCATTCAAATGTTCAGAGAAACATTAACTACTCTATAAGAGTCGTTTCCTTAATTGTAGGATTTGTTTCATGCAAACACTTTTGACATCAAGGCACCAATGGGAAGCAGGCAGCAAGTATTTGTAGTTATTTGAATTCACAAGCGGCCTCTGAGGTATGTTTATGGTGCTCTTTTGTAATGGATTTGTTTGGAGTTAATGGATCAATTACTCATGTCAAGAGTGCGTATGGAGGAGTTGATAGATGTAGTAGGGGTGTTACATTAGGTTCTGAATTCTGAATTCATACAGAAAAAATTAATTTTTTTATATTTGAAAATTTCTAATAACATTATTGATTTTATCTGAATTCTGAAAATTAATTTTGCCCTTTCTCCCCTGTTTTTTTACCGGCCGTTTCTTAAATTGTTACTGCCTTTCCATTTTTTCCCGCTTGGTCTTTAAAAAGGTGGCCTCCTAAACATTGATCCAACGAGAACTGTCCCTGTTCTTGTGACTTCTGTTGTACCAGCCCTCTCCATAGGTTTGTTCTTTATGTTTTCTATGTGCTGTGCGTTCTTTATGAGTGTTTGTTATTGTTATTTATTATACTTTATATGACGATGTTCAATGTGTCTTTGGTACGTCACTTGTGCAGGCAAACCAGGCCTCCGCAAACGTAGGGGTGAGGAATTTAGCATTGTATTGCTTTACAATTAATTTTTTATTGCCGTTCGACAATATTTCTCATACTCTTTCGATGTTGGTTATTGCAGCTTGCCCGTCACCCCTGGTCAGTCCTCTGATTCTGCACGGAAACTTCCGCGGGCCGCCAATATGCGTGCAGTCACTCCTGTTCTGTCTGCTTGTCCGATAGGCCCCACACCTGCAGCTGTCCGAACATCCCGCGGTTAGTTGTCGGGTCTTCTGTATAGTTTCTTGTTACTTTTTGAGGGGGGTATTTCATGATCTGTGCCTTTCTGTGTGATTCCTCATCCCTCGTCAGTTGATTTGTCTATGGGGTTTTGTCAAATAAATGGTGGACCAGTGTATTGAGGGCGCACTCAGTGCTGTGTCTCATTACTATCCCCATAGCACCCTCTTAACTTGCCTAATTTGTCTCATTGCTGTTTTGACTTTAGGTGTCTCACGCTCTTTACCTTCTTCTCTGCTTGCTATGCCATTTTTCCTGCAGAAGGTTCCTAGCTGTTTGCACTGTCGTGCATTCAAATTCCCTCGTGAGACAACGCATTTCTGTTGCATGGACGGGGATGTGTCTATTTCTTTTAATGAAGTGCCTGCACAACTGCAGGAACTTTTACTTGCCTCTTCTCCAGAGGCTTCTACGTTCAGGGAGTATATCCGTGCAATAAATAATAATTTTGCATGGACAACACATTAATGAAGTTTCCAATTGTTGTTCTTAGTAATTGGAACACTTGCTTTCCCATGCCAGTTGTTTCCGTGTTAATAATCATTTATTGTTTTATTTCATACACTTGTAGTGTCGATCGTTTCAGCTCAGCTTGTTGGGGGTACGCCCTGGCTGTGCTTGAATCATACAGGGAATACATCTTTCATCCATAAAGTCATGGTACAGGCCATCCAACTTTGCTTTTCTTATTTTAATTATATTCATTGTGTTTCTGCTTCTGATGCTGGTAGTGTGCTTGCTGTTATAGAGTTTTGTATTGCCCTCTATCTAATGGAGAAATATAGGAAAGGAAGTCCACTTCCATCCATGCTTCCCAACTGTGTTGTGCTGGATGAAACCCTTTTGTTTTCCCCTGGTCCATCTTTTGATCATACAAATATTGGGTGGGGGCTCACTACAAGTGCAGATTTATTTGTTCTTAAACTTGTTTAATTTTCACCTCTCACATTCATCTTGATGGATTCTATTCAGAGATTCCATGCTCAGAGTCAACGAATTATTTAAGTGCTGGTTGCCTGTTGCAGTTCTTAATATAATATTACCTGTGTAATAAGTATTTGTAAGAATCCTGTTTAATGTCACAGGTTTCGTTCCAAGTTTATACTAGAATTTGATGACTTCCTATTTTGTGAACATGGTTTGCTCGATAATTTTTGCTGGTAGAACTTTGCAAATATATACTTCCTCCGTTCTCAAATGTAGCTTACATTTGATTTTGGGGCACTATTCACCGTTGCACTTTGATTTAAAGTTTTATTATAGTTATACAAGTTAAAATATAGTCAAGAGAGATCTTGTTAGATTCGTCTTGTCGTGTAGTTTTTAAATATCGAACTTTTAGAATTTTTACATATACCGAACTCGAGTTATTATTGATTCAAATTGTGCATTGGACTGCGTGCGCAGTGGGTCCGTAAGAAATATTTGAGAATGGATGAAGTATTTTACTTAATAAATTTCAATCATAGCCATATGTTTCTGTGGAAACTAAACTTTCTAGAATCTGATGTTTGGCTCTCACATGTTCTAATCCCCTGGCCTTTGCATTACTAACAGTGGAACTTTTGTGAGACTTTCTCATTAATACTACTGTACTAAATTGATGATCGTGGGAAAATCATGCAGTTATTTCCAATGTAGCCCAGGTGTATAAATGTAGGTGGTGGAATCTTTCTTTCGAACTTTTTTTTTATTAATTCATTCTTTAGGTTTTGAATCAAAGTTGATGTAATTTCTGTATTTTGCTTTTGTATATGGGCCAGCTCCCTTTCTCAGGCTCCAATTTTTAACTTGGTTTGCCAAAACAACCATTGACTTTTCAAGCACAGATCTTTCAGAAAAAAGATCAAGACAAATACAAGGACGTTGTAGAAATTCATTCCAAGTTAACTCTGGAAGAAACCTCATTACTGGAAGTTCAGGTAAGGTTGATCTTTGTTAACTGTTTTTCTGCTTGGTATTGATTTTATTAATAGTTATGTTGTGCTTTTGTGTTGAGTTATTGCGCTATTTTCTTCTTGTGCTTTTTTGTTCCCCAGGACTTTCGAATCCCTACCATAATGTCTTGCCTCTTCACGCATCGAGACTACAATAACAGTACTGGTAATAACATTTTTTCAGCTGCATTTCTTGGTTAATTAATTTCTGTGTAAATGCAATGTTGCTCCGCTGCTTGGCAGTTCTTTTTGTTAATTCCATGAACCATAAATAGAATACATCAAAAAACTGAATTGGTAAGGAAATACTAATGATTTATGTGGGTTTTTGTTTCTTGTCTTTGTTGTAGGGTATTTCTTTCCTACTTTCTTCCTCTTTTGTTAGAAAATTTTGTGATACTTTTATAGTTCTCTCTTTTTGCATTGCTATATCTGGATGTTGAAGTCAGATAAATTAATGCAGATTAACAGTGCCCTGGAGAGGTTCATTTATTATTATTTTTATTTTATTTTTTTAAATTTCAGTTCTACAGAGGAGAAAGCTCAGGCAAGTTTGCAGGCTACCTCTCAATGGCAAATTTTCTTTGTTTTTTGTTAATATGAAGAGTTTTGTTAAATCACTTTGCCAAATTTCCCCTCGATAATGTAATCAAATAATGGGCATGTACAAAATTGTCTGTTCCGGTATGTGGTGTTGCAGATAAACTTACATTCTTACCTAGGGATAGTAGTTCATTGGCTTTTGTATAAATGCATAAGGCACATACAGATCACTCTTATTATTTTTCCCCACGGGCAGTTGTACCCCTCAGTTCGCTGTGCATTTGCACAGCGTCTCCAACTAGTCTAATACTCCCTCCGTCCCACTCCAAGTGTCTGGTTACTGTTGGGCACGGGAATTAAGGTAGAGTTGGTTTGTGAGTATATTGTGGGGTCCATATAGTTGTTGGAGGGGAAAATTATTTCTATTTATAGAAAGAAGACATTTGTAATGGGACATCCAAAAATAGTAAGTAGGACATTTGGAATGGGACGGAGGGAGTACTATATAAGAGCGGTAGAATTTTGTTTGCTACAGGTATTTTGTTTTGGGCCGTCCGATTGCAAACTCAATTGAAAATCTCACCCGTTGGATCAAGTTCGACCCCGTTTTCTCCACTCGTCTGTCCTTCTCCAGTGTAATTCGTCTCTCCGTCTCAAATCGGATTTCCTTCTCCAGTCTAATTCGCTCTTCTTTCCCACGCCAATAAGCCTTCCACCGTTCTGGAAATTTCTTTGTGTTTCGCAATTTCGTCGGGGTAGAAGCCCTCATTGAAATTTCTTGTCTCGCACGGGCGGTGGCGGCGGCTATGTATTCGCAACCATTTGGGCGTTAACAGACGAAGGCTAGAGCGCCGCTTTGGAGGCTGAAATGAGGAATATTTAGGGGTGGGGCGCCGTGTGGAGGCAGATACAGAGGACTGAGCACATACCAAATTGATTTTCATCCATCGCTTCGCTCAACCCTTGTCTCCTTCACTCTTTGCCCCACCGGACCATTGATGGAGCCGAACCCTAATGCCGCCCCTGCTGTAGCAAGCGCTACCATCCCTGTGATTGAACCGGACTCCCGAAATCTTGGGACGTGGTATCCGCTCCCGCATAGCTGATTTGGCGAAATGATTAGTGGCAGGGGGTTTGAACAGTAGCAAGCAAATTGCTGCTGGCCAATCCTCGTCGGGAGCGCTTGTGTGGAGGTTCCGATCGAGCAGATGCAGATTTTTTAAGTCAGCTTGTCTCCGATCTCATCACTCCGATTGCGATGAAACTCAGGTGATATTTGTTTCCTTTTTCCGGTGAGTGATTTCTAGGGTTTACTTTTCAGAGATCTGGTTTTAGTTTAGTTTTTCGTTTGCTTATTTGCTGCGTCGGAGCTCAAAAGTGCTTTCGATGCGGTTGCCGTTCTGCATTGTTGAAATTGGTGTAAAACTGATGATTGTGACTTCGGTTAATTATCTATGCTCATTCCTGCTTCAGTTTATAATCATTAGTTTGGATTATGCAGTTCTGAACTTATGATTGAAAAAATAAAATGTTAAAATTGAGGCAGACGTTCTGTTTTTTTGTTGCTGTTGCATTGTAGTCTCGTTCTTTCAGTAAAATAGGCTTTACATTTCTATATTTCCTATTGCCCGAATGAAGAGAATGGAAAGAGTGCTCTAAATTGTTGTTTAGGTGAGTCCAAATCAGGCTGTTTTCCAGTTTCAGCTGTGTGTTATGGGATGGATGAGGATGAGCCAAGTAATGATACAAATTGTGTGAACTCAGACATTCATCTTCGTGATCGGGGCAAAGCAAGCTCCACCAATTCTCTATCTGAAGGGAATATTCTGTGGGCTTTGTCAACCAGGCCATTGAATCATCCCAGTCGATTTCTTTCTCATTTTAATTTATATCCTGAAAACTTGAGCTTCTATTTAACAAGACCTAGCAGTTGGAAGGCTGACCTAGCAGTTGGAAGGCTTAGGGACAGAGTTCTCCGCAGAACGACTGATGCGGATCTTTAGGTCAGGAAAGCAATGGCATGTTTTATGGTTTTTTTGTCCTGGACCACTCTCTTGGTAGTAATTTGATTTACATTCTCTTTTGCTTATATTCATTTCTTTTTCCTCTTGATGCAGGAAGAGAAACTAGAGCTCATAAAAATACCATGGATAATCCAAGGATTTGGGTGATTGATAATGATGCCTATTGTTGAGATATGTGGATATCTCTATCTGTAACAGGTTTGAATTGCTTGAGTTTGTAGTTTTGCTAGGTCCATTACTTCTAATTGATTTATTTGTTTACAATCTTGATCATGCTATGCTTAAGTTGGTAAAATATGATGCGCATTAATGCAACGGTACAGTGGGAAAAATTTGGCCGATTTGAATTTGTTTTGGCATGTCTGGTTGGCATGTTCTAGAACAATCGGTTGCTCATTGGCCTTTGGTTTCCGACTGTTTTATCTGATGCATGATTTTTTGTTCAGAATTTCACTTTGTTAGGGAGTTGTTTAAGCGATAGCATACAACATCAATGAACTGATGATGCCTTTGCTTGACTCATTAAATTTTGAAACAAAGTTTGGATCAGGTGTAGTTTATGCTTGCACTCACAAGCCTTTCGAGCTAAAGAATTTTGAGATCAATTCGGAATTGTGCTTGCTTCTGTCGATACAGTACATTGTGATGGATGGTTGGATGAATGAAATTGGTTTGAACTGTGACTGCTCCGTTTTCATACAAGTTAATGTTCATTTTTATACCTATGTGGAGATGGCTTCAGCAATAGGTGTTCTAATCTTGTTTCTTCGCTTTAGAGGGCAAAGTATCAAGGGCACCTTAGAGCACTACTCCTGAGTAGTAGGTTACTAGGTTATTTCAACCTTCGTTGGAGAATTTCAACTATTTTTAGATTTCATTCCATGTACTTTTATAGGTTCCGAGGACAGCAGAGTATAAGAAAAATGAGGTTGTTGGTTGCTCCATATATAATGCAAGTTGGATCAGACCACGGAACTCATGAGGGTGCAACAATGAGTTGCTCTTCTTAACTTTATATCATACACTAATTGATTGTTGGTTATAGGTTGTGAGGTATGGATTTAAGCCATGTGAACATAAGCATTTAGGTAAAAAATTCGGTTTTATTTTATTCTGTTTTTTTTTTTTTTACTTTTTTACTTTTTATTTTTTTATTTTTTGGTAAATTTTAACCTCTTCTATGCAGGATTACCTGATAAAATTCTTTGATTCCTAACTAAAGAATTTCCATTCAGGCGTTCTGTGATAATGTTATCCTTTTGCCAAAGACACCGCATGATTGTCAACGAAACACGTTCAAAATAATTCTAAGAACATATTGAATAAGAGAGGATGAAGTGTTACCACAAGCAGGTTTAAGTTTCTCACATTTTTAAATTAGTTAATGTGTTGGACCAGTAGTGTTAATATATTTGACGAGTTGCTCTAATTTATTTTATATTTATGTAGGCTTCGACAATATTCTGGTTATGAGGAAATGGAGTATGCAAATATAAATGAAGATAATTGTTGTCAGTATTGATGCACCTTCGGTAAAATGTGGAATTTAGAATAGACCTATTTACTAAGGATTTTCAGAGACTTGCTTGAATTCCGAGTCATCTTCGAAAAATTCTAATGCGCTAAGTTGATATTTTATCGCATATATTGAAAATGGCTTAAGTTTCAGTGTCTATTAGCACACAAGTAGTAGTAGAAATGAATTCAGGAAACAGGGAGTTGCCTCAATACACAGTACAGCGCTTGTTGCAAAGGATGTGTCTTTTTCCATTTTTTTTTCCTTTTCTATATTCCCTTTTAAGTCCACAGTCTCTTGTAATTTCTCTTCTATTGCTACCTTGATAAAGGTGGATTTCTCTCTTTCGGACTTGTGTTTCAGCAGTGAACAACCGAAAAAAAGTGAGGGCCAACACTAAATGAAGCATTTCTTGCTTTGTTATATCCAACTGAAAACTACAAACTGTAAGTACAAAGAATTTTGTCTTCTTTCTCCACTTTATTTTATTTATTTATTTTCATTTTTGAAGTTATTTTATGCTTCATTTCGATATAACTGTTTTTTTTCCCCATTTTTAAAGTTATTTTGTACTCCATTTTGATATAGCTGCTTTGGGGGGAGGGGTGACGTTAACAGAGATTTGCTTGATTTTTCTTTGCCCAGTAATATGTGGAGATACTAATATTATTGCCCTTCAGGTGTGGTTACTTCACCACCACCAACGCAAAAAATATTTTTATAACCACAGAACTTGTTGTTCAGGATACGGATGTGAGAAATATAAGTTCACAATGCAGAGATGCCCATTCTTAAGAATTTTTATTACCCATTTTACTTATTTGGAAAGTACTATCATGTTTTATTTCAATTTCCTGCAATTATAATGAACGACTGACCATATAATCTGGGGTATTCAAATCTCATTCTGGTCTTCATTTTTTTTCCTGTCTTGTATTTTTCCTTTTTTTAAAATCTAAATCTGTTTGGTAAAAATACTTACTTTTCAGCATTCCTTTTGTCTTTGTGGCAGCCATTGGGATAAGGTTGAGGTGTGTTGTGAGTATGGTTACAGGGACTGAGCTTGGCTTGGGCCATTTTTTAGATTCCTATATTCCCCATGTACTAGATAAATGTTTGAGTCGTCCTATTCCGTTTTGTTTTTTTATGTTATTGTTGTTTAATTGTATCTAAGTGTTTTCTTGGCTAAATCAAAATGTCGTGAAACTTTTTTCTATTCTAAGAATGATATTGCTGAAAGTTTCTATGCCACCGTTAATGATGCTAAAGAGGGGGGCTCATTTGTGTAATCATTTCTTCTTCTTGCAATGCCAAACTCTTGAATAACTTCTTTGCCGCACATCTGCTGGTGCTTTCTGGTCCAACTTTCACCTCTCTAATCCCCTCCAGTTTTTCCAATTTGTCTGGTGTCAGGTTCTGGGACTCGCCCTTTGCCAAGTTTTTCGACTTTGCTAAGATGGAGGAGCCTCAAGGGCTACAAAAATAATTCTCAGTTATCCAAGGTATAATATGGTTCCATTCTTCTTCAGTAACCAAATACGATTGTGGAAAAAATATTTACTTGAGATTTGTTATATCAACAGAGGCCAGCTTGGTTGAGTATATGTTCTAAATTTCTCTTTCTAATTCTAATGCTTGTCCATACGAGAATGAAGAGTTTGGCTTTGCTGATGTTTGGCTTTGTTGATGATTGGCTTTAATAGACCATGTAATTACTACATTTAGTGTTTGTGCATATTTGAATATTCAATTTAGCATAATTCAGTGTTTTTAAATTTAAATTGTGCCCACTAAATGTTCGATAAAATGCCCCATTGAGCTCTTTATGATTTTGATGTTGTGGTAGTGTGTGTACATTTGTTGTTAAAAATATTAGTGCTTTGAAGCCTTCAATTTGTTGCACAGTTCCAGAATAAGTGGGCTAATTTTGTTACAGCTTTGTCATTTTGATTTGATGACGATGCAGCTGCCTAATTTCTATTCGAGCATGTTCATGTGTCCTACTGTCTTCATTTCTGAGGTTTTCTGAATACCTATTTCCTCTGTTTGTGCCTTCTGTCTGAGTGCATTTTTTGAGTTCCTTTAATTGAAAATTCTGACATGTTTAGAATATAGGGATGGTTGTTTTAGGTCGTGCACAACATTTATGGTTTAGTTTTGTTGGAATACTATTGCCCAAGATGGACTTGATAATACTTGCAAGAAAATAGGCCTGGGCCACCTTTTACCTATGAGCAAGAGTGATTTCTTCTTCCGTATTAGCTATTCAAAGTATTCTTATGTGAATCTTTTTGCTAATTTTCTATTAATATACATTTATAATTCTCACCTTTTATGAATTAGGTATTTGTTGATTCTTTGTGAATGCTTTGATCTTGTTCCTTAGCTGCTGTGCATATAGTGCCATTTTTCTACTAGCAAATGTACTTATAGAAGATATAAGAAGATGCTTTTGATTGATTGATAATTCACAATTCATTTGCCAGGGTATGAAGTTATATGTTTAATTTTCAGTCCCATGGAGCATAAATTAGTGATACTTTATGGTTGTGAAGGAATGTATTGTTCAACTTAATTAAGACCTATGCGCTTATTGTTTTTCAGATTCTTGTTGGTTCTTGTTGAGATTGGCGAAAGAGCTCGAGCTTGTTGGTAAGGATTTGTTGCATTAAGAAATTGGAAAGCTTTCGAGACCACCTTTTATTTAACATGTGCAGTGCTCAATAATTAAGTTCTTTTGCGTACATTTCCTGTTTGCCTCTCAACTTCTCTGCCCATTTTCATCTTATCTAATAATGAGAAAATTGGGTGTATTTATCAATTGTTTCACACGTCAAATTCGTATCTTGAAGAAATAAATGACTAGCTTAAGTGTGAGGTGACAATCTTCTCTCACAATCTGCTATCCCTTAGCGGACCTGTTGCCTCCCAAAAACTCCTATGTATTTCACATGTGTGATTCTTATATGATTGCTGGATATAAAGAAGTAGAAGTATAGGTTACTTTCCATTGATGATAGCTGCCACCGCATACAAACTTAAAAATGCTCAAGAGCGATGGATTCTTTTTAGTAGCTTCTTTTTTGGGGGGATATTTTATAGTAACTTCTATAGATCTTTTCTTTTAAGGTTGTACTTAAAAATTTCACCATGCTTACCTTTAATAGCTTTTGGTGAAAAGTTTGTGTTTATTGCAACGTTTCATTTTATGCGTCTTTCATTAATTTTCTTCTTGTCCTCATCAAACTAGACATGTAGTATTCGGAATTCCCGAAAATCCTTTTGCACTGTTAAAGCATCAACACAAACAACTATGGCAAATGTAAGTTTGATTCCCAAGCTAAAAGTGTTTTATGTGTACAGAGGTAATTTTAAACGTATATGCTTTACACAACTGCATGTCTTTATAGCCCAGTTAAGAAAGATGAAAGACAACAAATGTGACGTGCCATTCCTTAAATTGTCATTTGATATTCTCAAACAAGATCAGGAGATGGGTGGGAGTCTTAAGCAACAACTAGCAAAGCTATTTGAACAATCGCTACGAATTACAGTACCTGAGGAGGCAGATGTAGATCCTGCTATTGCTCCGTGTCAAATTCCAAAATTTTGTGACTATCAATGGTATGACCTATTTCACTTATGTTTTAAATTTGTTTTTTTTTTTTATGTGTGTGTGTGTGTGGACTGTTGCAAGCCGTTATATTTTTGGTACTATTGAGCCTCTACTGCCTTTCTGATTACTTAATATGGAATCCATTGTTGTCACAGCAACAATGCCATGGGGCTATGGTCGAAACTAAAAGGAAAAGGAGCATCGTTCAAGGGTCCTCAGCCAATAGGCCAGGTACTTATACTTGGCCTTTTTTTGCTGTTTTCGTAATGTTCAAAGCATGACATGCTGGAGAAATAACATCATAATTTTTTCATACTGGAAAGTCTTGGCATATGCTGATGCCAACATGTGACACTTCTTTGTTGTGTTTACTTTGTAGGCCATTATGAAAAATGTCCCTGAATCTGAGATGGTTGAATCTTGCTCAATTGTTGGGCTTGGCTTCGTAAATATTGTACTGTGAGAAATGGTTTGGCCAAGGTACTCACTGTTAGATTTTATTCAAGCATTTTTTTAGTTTATTATTTTAATTGTATATAAAAGTCTTACACAAAATGTGCATAACATTCAAACAATGCTAATCAGTGGGCACCTAAGCTTCCCGTTAAAAAGGCTTTGGTTGATTTCTCGTCACCCAACATTGCAAAAGAAATGCTCGTTCATCATTTGAGATCAACAATCATTGGAGATACCCTGGCGCATATGTTAGAATTCTCAAATGTCGAGGTTCTTCGTAGAAACCATGTGGGGGACTGGGGGATACAAGTACGTGATTATCTCGATGTTACCATTCTGAATAGTACTAGTCTTATATTTTTCATTCAACACATTGCAAGGTTATTTTCTTGTGTAAGAATACCCATGTTTTTTCTTTGTTTTTTGTTTTTTTCTTTTATTAAATTGTGAAATAAAGCTGGTAGGTTCATATCCCAATCGATAGATTCTTAGGACCACAACATCCTTTTCCAACACATTTCATTGGCCTTTTTTTTTGTTTCAATGTCTTGTAAGTTATAAATACTGAATCGGATACCCTAATGCCTGCGATTATCCGAAGGTCACTTTCTCAAACAGTTTGATATGTGTTATATTTTTCATCTGGGATGGCATCATACCATTTGGCACCGAAGTATGATGCACCTGCTTAAGTATAATGTATACTAATGCTGTTTGAATATACTCCAGTTTGGTATGCTTATTGAGTAAGCGCGGAGGTTTCCAGTGATCAAGCCATCGGAGACTTAGAGGTGAGGGTGAAGTTTTGCATGCCATGCAGCCCTTATTGATCCTATGGCTTGTTTATTCCTTTTACTCTGTTTGGAGTTTGCAATTAACTTATACACCCGGGTTCTATTACTTGTGTTGGTTTTTTGCATTCTACAAGGCATCAAAGCAAAGATTTGACAGTGATCCTGAATTCAAGGAGAGGGCCCAACGGGCTGTAGTCAGTCTTCAGGTAAGTAACATGATAGCTAAAAGACTTCTGATGTTTATTCTTGGGACAATTGTAAATAATTCTTCCTCATAGTTGTTTGTACTTATGTAGCATGATGCCACTTGCGCAAGAGTATTACAGGCTGTAGAGGAGAAGTACCGAAAGGCATGGACCCAAATTTGTGATATAAGCAGAAAGGGATATGGGAAGGCTTATGAGAGACTTGGTGTTCGCTTGGAGGAAAAGGTACTGGATGAGTCACTTTCAAACCTTTTGGTGGATGTTCAACATTTAAACTATAAATAATTGAAAATAGTGATTTCTCTTAACTTTCAGCCATGCAAGAAGTTCAACAGGATTGAACTTTTACTGTGAGATTTATGCTTCATGTGAGCCATGCCCAACGTGTTTCGATGCTATCCATCTTTCGAGACTCAAGGTACTGCTACAATCCATTTCCTTCTATTCCCCCTTCTTAAAATTTGATTTCTTCTGCACGGCCTAACCCCGACCCCCACTTCTACTCTTCAGAGATTGGTGTATGGAGCCAAGGCGGAAGCTGCTATTGCTATTGGTCTCGATGACTTCATCTTGAAGGGTATCTTTTAATTGTAAATAAACCCTAATCAACATCAATATATTCTAAGCTAATAAACAAAGCCATATTTTATCTTATTTAATTATGTTAAAAAATCGAAATATAGTTACTTAATGAATAGCATTTACTATGCAAACGTTAATATTTTTAAAAAATGGAGGAAATATTTAATTCACCATTTAAGAAGCCAATTCATTAAGCTCTACGGATTCAATATGCAAGATAACAAGATGCCAATAAGAACCACATTGATTTTATTCATAAGAAAAAAATTAACTCACACTTGCAAAATATATGTGGTGGATTCCATCATTTTGCAAGTGTTAGAAAATTTCAGCTCTATGTAAATTTTATATTGTCTAAATTTAGCTTACTCAACTATGCGTACTTGCCTTTAAACAAAATAAGTATCATATAAAAAACTCATGTGCACTTACATACAATTATTTCTTTTTTTCCCAATGGGTAGTTGTACACCCTCAGCACGCTCGTTCATTTGAAATTGGATCATTATTACTCTATCCGTACAGAAATCTTATCATCTTATTTAGGAATACGAATCCATACATACATAGTATATATAAATAGCATAAATCAATAAAAACGTCACATTTTTAGAGAGACAATTGTTTAATTTACCAAACCAGTGCCAACAAATATGGAATTAACTGCCTTGGCCTATTTGTCTGTCCGTCCAACCCCGTGCACCTGCTTTATCAAATCGATGGTTTATCTTTAACTCACTTTTGTTCACTTACACTTATTTTTCCTTTTTCTATGGGCAATTGTTCACGGTAAATATGTTGTGCATAGCACTGGGTAAGTAGCAGATATATCAACTGTTTGGGAAGCTGTCCCGTAGTTGGTCTATACTAAGGAACAAACACTTGGGAAGCTGTCCTGTAGTTGGTCTATACTATAGCCGTTCGCATAAAAAAAATATGGAATTAGCTACATTGACCTATCAAATCAATTAGTTATCTTTAACTCACTTTCTAAACTCTATTTTTTGGTGCTCTCTTTCTTGGTTGATCGGAATATGTCTGGATTTGGTAGCACACTAATGCACCAGCCCCTAAAAATAATTATAGCACAGTAAACGGTTTTATGTAGAAGTTGAAATCTTCTTTAGGTGGAGGAAATTTACCATAGTTGGGGGTTGATAGGTGTTTGAACTTTGAACCAATTATAGGATTTCATTTCGTAGCAGCACCTACCAACTTCAATTTTCCGATTAGTAAGTGATCTAAAACTATAACTTTTGTGAACTCTTGTTCAGTTCACGCCGCAATTATGAATACTGGCTTGAAGAAGATGTATATGTGCGTTGATGATGTTGATTGTCAAGGAATGTTCTGTTGTTCTTTTTTTCAAAGGAAGCAGAAAAATGGCAAGATATGCAAAGTACACTTTCATAAGATAATTTATTCACAAATTGTCAGTCTTTAGATAAGTTCCAATCTTTCATCCATACTATAACATTAAGCTCATTTGGTGGAGAAATATTGATCATATTTCCATACCATGATTCTGAGAGGCTGTCCTGTAGTTGGTCTATACTATAGCCGTTCGTATCAAAAAAATATGGAATTAGCTACATTGACCTATCAAATCAATTGGTTATCTTTAACTCACTTTTATTCACTTACACTTGTTTCTTCTTTTCCTATGGGCAGCTGTACGTACAAATATGCTGTGCGTAGAATAGCGTATTTTTCCTAGTATATATATATATATATATATATATATCCAACAACATAAAAACAAGTGTACAGATCGATACGATTATTATATATGATGATCGGAATCCGTAATTAGTCCTCGATCTCCACATCTGATTGAAATAGTACAATAGAATACGATCCGATCATCATGTCTTATTGAATTTGAAAGCAATAAAGACCTTTTTTTTTTTTTATGCAGATCAACGCATGCTTGGGCTAATACAAAGCAGCCGATGGCATATCAAGCCCCGCGGCCATATTGTAATAACCATTCTTTCCATAGCTAGTTGGGTTGAACACATTCCCTTGGTACACGTTCAGCCAGTACAAGTAGTTGCTCTGATCAAATGATGATGAAGTTCTTAGGTTGTCTCCCAGCTGAAAGCCGGCCATACCTCGTTGCTCATTCAATGCCACTGCAGATGACTTCGCTGTCGCCATCTCGCCTTGTTGTGATGCAGAACACATCAGAGTTTGGATGTCCACTAGGTTCCCATCTCCAATTAGCAGTCGAGCTGTTTGGCGATGTTGGTTCGAGCGCAAATGATCCGAGAGAATATCTTTGGCCGTGGCAGGGATGTACATTTCCTTCTTGCAATTGCGCAGCGGTAGAGGCAGATGGTGGCTGGTAAAGGTAGTTTTACATAGTAACGACTCGACAAGTTCATCGCCCAAATTCTGCTCTGCGTCTGCCTCCACATCTTCTTGACCCTGTTTTTCATTCTTTGACATGTTGCCTTTCTTTTGTCGAATCCGACAGATTACCCAGTCATCCAACTGCATATGCAAATATAACATTCATGGAATCATTTAGCAGTTAACAACTAATTGTCAACCAAACAGACTCATAATAAGGAATTCTTACGGCACGTGGCATGAAGGAAACTTACTCGCATAGAACCTTTGGACCTTGATGGTCTCGAGGAATCGGGGAGCCTGTACTCTGTCATAACCCAATCCATTTTCTGGCGACTTGGCGGCTTCCCCATGTAGAAAACAAGTGTCTTCTTGACGCCAATTTGCTTCGATCTAGAAGCACTTAAAATTGGCTTATCGGTCCCGGTCGCCTTCCAATAGCCCGACTCTGTTGTCCGATTTGGTCTGCCCCCGTTTGGGTACTTCCTATCCCTCGGTGTAAAGAAATACCACTCATGTTCCCCAAACAAAGCTCTGCCTGCAAAAAACAAAAAACACAACTAACATGTAGCATATCACATACTATATATGAACACTAAAAAAAAAAAAAAGGGTAAGTGAGAAGAGAAAGCAAGAACTCACGAGGCAGATCCCATGGGTTATAGTCATAAAGCTGTATTTCATTAATCACATTTGGTGGCAATGGAAGACAATTGACTTTCCGCCGGAGATAAAAGTCTATCAGTTCTTGATCCGATGGATGGAATTTAACACCCGGAGGGAATTTGGAGTTTCCATCCATCGAAAGATGTTTATGATGAAAGATTTTTTATATTGGGGAGAATTGGTTAATACCGAGAGTGTTTCCTGGGGACATTTCTTGTAAATGTGGGCGGGAAGCTTAATTGGTGGATTTGGGTGTCATTTTATAGGGCACCTTTATGTGAGAGACAAGATATCTCCTTCACGAAAGCATATGTTTAGAGTCCACTATTAATTTATTATTAGTACATTTTGTGTAAAATTAATTAGTGTAATAATTTTATAAAGATATTTGTAAGATGTGCATACTGTGACAATTTAGTGGCTTGTAATAGCCTTTTATTATTGTTTGCCACAAGAATGTGAAAAAAATTCGATGGTGACACCACCTTACCACAACTTGTTAGAATTGAGAGATTCCTTATATCCCAAAATTGTCATTGGCCTCTCTCGAGGGGTTCACTAGATAGAATTGATATGTCTTAAACAACACAACGTTTCAATGTAAACTCGATCGGTAATTAATGAAATAGTTTTATTATAACTCCTCAGAAATAAACAATATAACCATGGAATTTTAACAATATGACACACGCCTCTTCATTTAGGGAGATCGAACAAATTGTTATGTAATAAAATTATAAATTTACGATAATATCAAAATAAGGAATCGAAAACAAACAATTTCGAAAGATAAAAATAAAATATTAAAAAAAAATTGTTAAATTATAGTATGAGATTTGAAATCTTTTACAGCAGCAATCGATAGCGCCAACCCTCTATGGATCCATCACTAGTGAATGACTACCGTTTGGGGTTTGAAAGAAGATCTACTTAGCATATGGATTTTGTTCTGTATAGCATCCTCACAATGATAGTGTTGTGTTTTTCGATGAAACATGTTGTCTTTTTCTATGAATATAATTAGTGAAATACCAAGCAAAGGAATATAATCAATTCGCCGAAGGAACGAATTTCAATTTGGAGCTGTCCTGGCTCGGTTTATATTGCATTGTCTTAATATGTTGCCATTCCGATCCTATTCATCTCCCCGGTGGAGGGACAGAATAATTTTATTTATCATATTCTTTGACAAACATTTTATACAGAATAAAATAATATATATAGAGGGATTACTTGTGAATACGAAGAATTGCTTTAGAAGATATCTACCTAGTAATTCATTCCTCTATTTATCAAGGTTATTTTGTGCCATCTAAAATGCCTAAAAATCCCTTGATTTACTTAAGTTTGAGATTAGTAGGTAACTATGTATGGGATGGGAATGGAAGAAATACTTCCTACGTTCCTTTTTTAAATGTTATGCACCCACATTTCACGCAATCCAATACACATTTTTAGTACTTAATAACTTAAATTGCATACAAGTAAAAATTATGAAAATTTGATATTCTTAATCTATGCGTTTAGATGAATTTAACAAGACCCCACTTGACTATATTTTATTTTATATAATTATATTAAAAAATTAAATTAAAATTATCAATGAACAGTCCTAAATTTCCAAAAGTGCACTTATTTAGAGCATCTCCAAGAAATACTGGGAAACGGTAATAAACGCCAATTTAGAGAGGAAGGTTTCTCCAACAATATCTGTAAACTTCAGATTTTATTTATTTATTTATTTATTTTTGTTTTTTGAGGAAAGATACAATTTCCATTACCAAAACCAAAGCAATTACAGGGTTCATCTCTTAACACTACAACACCACCATACACAACACATACAACATCAAGCAATCACAGCTAGAGCTAACGTAGGGGCACACCTAGGCAGCTGCTTCCTTGGCTGGCTCAGTACCAATATCCCGAGAGGTCATCTCCCCATCCTGGGAGTGCACAGAAGTTTTTGCTTCTAAATTTCATATCACCTGGTGCCATCCTTTTCAACACCGCATACCCACTTTACTTACAATCACCAAGCTCAACCTTCATTATCTCACTTTTCTTAGACCGAAGCACTCAGTACCACTCCTCAATTTTCCCCTCCCCCGACGCCCCAATCTTCACTCAATGGTCGGCTAGAGTGTTACGTTCTCGTAATATGTGTTGGAATCGTACTTCCCCAGCGCACTTCAAAACTGCAATAATCGGTCCGACTTTATCCCAAAATCTCCAAGGGAGGCTACCCGGATTGTCTATCCATTTAACTATGTTTACAGAATCATACTCAATCATGAGTCTCCGTAGAGGAAATCATTGATCACGAATAATGGCTTGGCACACTCGATTAACAGCTATTATTTCTGCCTCTGTCGAATCCGCTACCCCAATATAATCAGACAGGAGAAAAAGAATCTTACCAGCTTCATCCCTTATGATACCACCAACTCCGGCCGGACCCGGATTACCAAGCGAAGATCCGTCCGTGTTGATCTTCCACCATCCTCCGGAAGGCCGGATCAAAGTTAGACCCCATCGAGAATTTCTTACCTGTACCGCCCGGGACAGACATAGACTATCCAAAAAATGACCACACATACCAAATGAGCAAGTACCAGATTCAACCAAGAACGCTTTAGCCCAAGAGCTGATCCTCCACTTCAGATGTTCTACCACTTCAGACATCGTCCTTTGTTTACTTTTGAAGATAACGTCATATCGATTTTTCCAAATCGTCCATACAATAGCCAAGCCGGTGATATGCCATATCTCCCTCAATCTATTCACCTGATCACCAGACACCCACCATGGCAGCAGGTGTTTGACTGTACCTAGCTTTGCCCATATCACCCCAAACCAGCCTGCCCCCGTATACCACAACGAGCTTGCGAAGTCACATGTGCTAAAAAGATGATCAATTGATTCTGATTCTTTCCCATAGCATACACATATCACGTTCAAAGATTGGATACAACCTCTCTTTACCAATTCTTCTTTAACAGGAAGTGCATAGTTCAAAAGCTTCCACGCCAGCATTTTCACCTTCATAGGTGTTTTAATCTTCCAAAAGACTCTCCACAACCGATTTTCTTCATTCTCAATTCCCCTTATCCCCATCTGATAACAAGATTTAGTGGTGAATTTACCATTCCCCTCAAGTAGCCACACGACCTTGTCTTCCAGAAAACGGCATAACTTCTGTCTACCAATTACCATCAAGAACTCCTCCCACACCTCAAGCTCCCAATCAAAAAGCGCCCTTCTAAGTTGTATATTCCAACTCCATACTAAACCTGCCCAATTCCCGTGTTCTGCCACTGTCCCGACCTTATTGTTAGCTAGAGTATATAGCCTGGGGAACATCTCCCTTAACTGTCTACCATCTTCCACCCAACTATCAAGCCAAAAGCGAGTCAACAAACGTTTCCCTACACATATTTTAAATCCGCCCCTCTCAACCAGGGAGCTCTGCTTGTCCCAAGTTTTGCAGATATTGCCCCATATAGATCTACAGTTTCTCACTGGCGGCACCAGTGGAGTTTGGCCCCCGTAGTACTTCTTATTAATCACCTCTTTCCACAATGAATTTTCTCTCCCGAATCTCCATCTCCACTTGAGGAGCAATGCTTCATTAAGTCGCTGGATGTTCCAGATACCCAGCCCCCTTCCTCCTTATGACAACAAATCTTATCCCAGCTCAAAGTGTGCAATCTTTTCTGCCCTTCAATGTCATTCCAAAAGAAGCTTCTCTTGATCTTTTCCAGCTTATCCGCCACCCCACTAGGAATTTTAAAGATAGATAAAAAAAAAAATAGACAGGGAGACTGTTAACAATTGATCTTATTAGGCACATCCTGCCCGCTTGTGTCAATAATCTTTCTTTCCACCCGGCAAGCTCCTTTTCCACCCTCTCCATCACCGGTTGCCACAATGATATCCCATTAATCCCCCCACCGATCGGGATCCCAACGTACTTCATCGGCCAGCTCCCAATCCCACAACCAAGGATACTAGCGGCGTTCATTACCTCATCACGTGACATATTGATTCCCAGGACACTAATTTTTTTAAAGTTGATAATCCCGTTGAGAGTGTCAAACAATTTAACAGCCGCTTTATCATAATAACCTGATGAATCCGCCCTTCACAGAAGATTACAGTGTCATCGGCATATTGAAGATACGAGATCCTTGGTCCGTCCCTACCCGACTCTAATCCCTTGATTAGGCCCAAAGCAGCCGCTTTTATCATCAACGTATTGAATATTTCAGCCACCAAAACGAATAAATAAGGTGATAAAGGGTCACCTTGTCTAAGCCCTTTTTGCAAATTGAAGAACTTCGTCGGGGAGCCATTCACCAACATCGCCGCCGAGGCTGAATGCACACACGCCTTGATCCATTTGATCCATGTGTCTCCAAAACCCATAGCTCCGAGAACTCGAATTAGTGCCTCCCAAGAGACGTTATCGTAGGCCTTGGCGAAGTCTAACTTAATCACCAACCCACTGCGGCCCCTGGAGCTATTGGCCTGTATCACTTCCACCGCAATGAGAACTCCATCCGTGATTTGTCTCCCACGAACAAATGCCATTTCAGAATCACCTACAAGACCTCCCAGCACCTCCTGGAGCCTCCTCACCAAAACCTTAGATATTATTTTGTAAACACTCCCAACGAGTGATATGGGCCTATAATCGCCAAATTCCTTTGGTCTGTCAACTTGGGTATACGGAATTCCTCCTGGAACTTTTCAAAGATCTTTAAAACATCCCCTTTGAGCATATCCCAGTGCCTTTGGAAAAACCCGAGATTATAAGCATCAGGTCCTGGAGCCCGATTTCCATCACAACTCGAAACCGCCGCCTTGATCTCCTCCTCGGTAAACTCCCTTTCCAACCACTGGTGATCCAAGTCTCCAATCCTAGGCAGTCCTATGTTTTCCACTTCAAATAACTCCTCTTCTTGTTTTGCGAATAATTCCTTGAAGTGACAGAATGCTGCGTCCTTTACCACTTTCGGATCCTCAGTGAGCTGACCCCTACGCAAGATAGCCCCAATATAACGCCTGCGTCTATGAAGAGTTGTCACCGCATGGAAGAAACGGGTGTTAAGGTCCCCTTCTTTTAGCCATTTTACCCTCGACTTCTGATGCCAGCGCCTTTCCTCAGCTAGTAATAATTGTTTCAATTCACCTTTCTTAGCCCTCAAGGACACACATGCCTGAACATCCACCCCATTCGACTGGAAGCCATCTTCTAATTCCTCATTCTCAGTTTTCAATTTTTGTAGCCTATTCTCCAAGTCCCCAGCCCCATATAACGATCCCACGCCCGAATCTTTCCTTTTAACAGCCTGAGTTTGCCAAAGAGATTCCCCCACCTGTTCTGCCCACTGCTGCTCCCCCTGTCTCCCACACCTCCCTCACCATCTCTGCGAAGCCCCGCTCATTCAACCAATAATTATGAAAACAGAATGGTTTAGGTCCCCATGAACTCTCCCCAACCTCTAAATAGACCGGATAATGATCCGATAGAACTGTTTCTCCTCTACGTTGAATAACCCCACCATTGATACATAACCACCCTGGCGAAAGGAGGAATCTTCCAACCTACTGCTTGCCCGCCCACCCCTCCCAACCCATGTGAAGTAACCATTCTCCATCGGTATATCTACCAGGCACATCCGATCTATAAAACCTCTAAAATCCCTCATCGAACCAGTATCCCCACTCTCCCCCACCCTTTCCCATCCGAGACTCCCGATCTAAATTTCAGATGCCTCGGTATTTTTAAGGGAAATGAATAGTGCCCCGCTTCAAATAGCGGGGCACTGTAGCGCACCGCTACTTATATTTTTTATTCTTTTTAATTGTTGTTCTGTTTTTTATTTTACTATTTGTATAGTTTATTTATTTAAATTTTAGTTTTAGTAATGTAATCATCAAATTTGAAATGTGTATTTGTATTATTAGGGAATTTATTTAAGTTCAAAACTTTTTGTGTATTTTTATAAAATTTTTATTATAAAATTTAAATAAAATATATATTTAAATAAATACAATATATACCAACAGCAGTTGGCTTGAGTGGATGGGGGCTCTAGTCGCTTAAGCAATGTCTCGGGTTCGAGCCTTGTGTATGCAAAAAACTGCTTTGGGAGAGGCGCCCTTAATTGCCCCTGCAGATCCTCGAGGGATTAGTCTTGGGTCCAATGTGGCCTGGGGATACCCGGTTTCACCCTAAATAAATACAATATACAAATTTATTAAATAAAAATTAAATGAATAGTCAAAAAGGAATACTCTTAAATAGAGGAAAATTTAGAATTTGATTGTTGGAGATGAAAAGTGAAAAATTGTAAACTGTACTGGAAAATAGAGTAGAGTTGATTGGGAAATAAAGTTTATTGCGGGAGATGACCTTAGAAGAGGTCCTTCTATTCCTAAGAGTACAGACCAATTTTGGATTAGTGGATGTCGTTCTATTGGGTCCTTGAAATGGGCTTGAAGATGTCCAAATAAAACTCATAAACCAAAAATTGAATATGGAAGCCTTTAGTATTTCAAGAGTAAATTCACTAATTTTTACAGCTAAAATTATCACAAAAGGAAGCCTACATATATGATATGTCTGAAGTTACTCTTAGGAGTCCAAAAGTAGGAATTGGGTAAAGAAGCTAGCGAGTTGGGCTTCAATAGTTGAAACGAAATAATAAAGAAAACTTTCCTCTTTTCAAAGAAAAAAAATGAATAAAGAAATGAACATATATTTGTATTTTTTGGGTTCTTGGAGATATTGAATGGGTTTAATGGATATAGATATGCCAAATTAATTTTCTATTTTATAAAGACTCGAATTTTATATAGATAAGGATTTTGATTCCCCGGCCCCTTATCCTTTCCAACCTTATGGTTGGAGTTTTGATTCCCGAGCCCTTATTCTTTTATTTTATCCTTTTATAATTTGTGTGGTATGGGAGCCAACTATCCTTTCCAGCACTCGTAGTGTCAAGTCACCAATAATTAAAAAAAAAAGACTCGAATTTAATTTAAAATAACTTTTAAATTTTTCAATATGATGATAGATGATAGATAACTACTCTATCAAAATTATTTATTACAATCCTTTTTTGTAGGTGAATACATTACAATCCTTTTTATAGTCAAGTTAATTACTATTAATTAAATCAACATTCAATTATCATACAACTACCTATCCTCTCCGTGATTAAAGGGTTTTGATTATTCATGTTTTAGGGCATAAACAAGGTAGGGAAATTGTCTGCAGTCGAAGTGTGCCTACATAGCTTCGACACGTTGGGAAAAATTAATATGTAAAGTAGTGTATAGACATAATATGGTGCCAGAAAAAGGCTTTGGTGCCCTCGCATTGTTGTCATCGCTCCCATAGTATTGTCGTTTCTTTGTTTCCCAAAATATTTGTCTCATTTAATTTAGATATATGTTCTTGTTGTCTACTTGGTTGAACATTACTTTAAATTTAACAGTATAATTTTATTAGTCATTTTAAGGATAAAAAAATATTCCATAATAGTTGTCACTTTTAGGCGTTTATGCTATATTTTTCCTATATTATTGTCCTTCTCTTACTTTACATAAATGTGAGTATTTCTTAGAAGGTGCTTGGATGTGTGTTTTAAAAAGTGCTGCAGCGTTTAGAAAACGGATAACCAGATAATTGCTGTAACAAAACATGCTGTAGAAAATTCAGTGTTTGGATGAGCTTATGCTGTTTCACATCGCATAATCCGATAATCATTTAAAAGTGTTTGGATTTGCGTTTTTCATTATCTCAAAAGGCAACAATATTTCTGCAGCACCAAAATGTAGCTGCAAGAAAATAGCGTTTTCATTCCCTCAAAAAACAAATAATTAATAAATTATTGGAAGTTAGTACACAAACAAGATTAACTGATTATTTGCGTTTTGCAAATGCAATAATCAAATAATTTATCCCAAAACGCACAAAAAAAACACCCTCTTAATATTTATTATGGAAGAGTTTAGCTAAAGGGTAAATGTAGAAATTTAGCAGTAATTAATGGAAATTTTAGTTATTGAAATTGGCTGAAAGAGACAATATTTAAGAACGAAGTAAGTAAATATTGAGGAATCTAATTTTTGCTCGGCCAATTCCCGACAATATTGGATTTAAAGGAAAAATCAATATTTTTTTTAGTGTGGTTAAATATCAACCACAGTATTGTTTGGCTCCACTTAGCCTATTAATTTGGTTCAGGATGAGTTCTGGGATCAAATTGATTCCATCCATCATTCTTCCAATTAAAAAAGATTGATTATTCAACAATAACACTATCTTTCTTATACGCTAAAAATGGTGTGTAATTACAAAAACTTGGTTTTGTAGTTCAAGCTAAGGGAAAAAAAAAACTCAATTCATCCCATAAATTTTATTAATTTCTGAAATGGTCCCATAACATTTGAATTATCTAAATTCATCCAATAAGTTTACTAATTGAAGCTCAAACCATCCTAAACTCCCTTAATATCGGTTGAGTCTGACCTGTCATATGGATTAGTGTGGTTAATGATATGTTGACCTAGACAGCTGACCTGGCAGTTGTGTCCCTTATTTGCACCTACAACTTCCATTGGGGAGAAATCCCCCAAATTTCACACACATCCCGCTCCAATTCCCCATTTTTAAGTTTCCAATCAATGCCCAGCATATTGATGCTCCCTCTAACTGGTGGAAATGAGACAACAGGTTCATACCAGGTGAATTGTACTCACCAAAAGAGACCCTCTATCCTTATCTTGTCTCGGAAAAAGCTGCCCCGACTTCCTGGAACCTTCATTCAAGGTGTAGAAAAGTGAGGCTCATCATATCAGACAACTCATCTAACAAGCATGTCATTATTTTGATCGGAATTGGTTCAAGAGTTGGGAATTACAGTAAAGGCTGGTGATGAACTTGGAAGGAAGGCAAGCCAGTTGGAGTTGTCTCATTTTTTTCTAGATTGGGAACTATTTGACGAACAATCTGATGAGTACAGGGAGAGTGTCCTACCTGCTGCTGTAACTAGGATGAATGTAGCGCTCCAACTGCCGATGTTGAAATCTGTGTAAACGCAATCTAAACTGAAATTGAAAGGCACTGGTTGAATGTAGAGCTCGCAAGGACTCTGCTAACACTTTCGGATCGCGGAAATAACCGCTGGCGAAAAAATGGCTCGCCAGAGAAGATAATAAATAGTAATTCCGGCGAACCTCCAAACCCATTAGATAATGGCGAAAATTATGTGCATTCGACTCCTCTTAACATAAGGATCACGAATCTGTGATCAGACATCAGAAATCCTCACCCAAAACTCGAAGAGGGAAAACATGGCCGGAGTTTTACTTTTTTGACCGGAATTTTGGCCAAAGTTCATATCTTCACCAAATTTGATGAAGCTTATGTCGATTCCCAAAAAAATTGTTAAAGATTACAAACATAAACTCAAAATAAAGTTTTGATTAACTTACAACAAATCCAATCAAAATTTCGACACTGAAATACAAAAAAACTACATAGGAACTTCATGTAAAAAAATGGCCACTGCCAATCGAGGAGGAGTGCGGTCTCTTTTTAAAGTCCTCACCATCATACATGTGTGAATGTATAATGTAAAAGCTATCAAATTAAATACATGGCACACCTATTTCTCCATTGCTCCAAGTCCGGCTTTTGTAATGATTTTTGGTGAGGGAACCCATGGACGAGCTAAAACTGCGAATTGAAGGGTATGTCTGTGAAATTTGGGTTTTCCTCCAAATCGGAGCTGCACGTGCAAATAAGGGGGACCTTATTGGGAATCCCTTACAAATTAACTTTTAATTTTTTTTCGGTAATTGGAATGTTCGGAACCATATTATTTGAGACAACTTTCAATATAAATCATATATCAAAACACACATATAGATTGTTTCACAATAAACCATAATCAACAAAAAAATTCATAATAGTTTCCAATATATAGTCAACTCATCAAACTAATGGGCTATGGTAATTATTTTTTTACTTTGCAAAGGGTTGGGATGTGGGGTGGGGAATAATATATAAAATATATCGGGGATAAATCAAATAATTAACCACTAAAGCATGTCCTTATCATTTTTTATAATTATTTTAGAATGTGCTATGTAAAATTTATAAAGTATAATATATAAAATGTTAATTGTGATATATAAAAATATATAATAAATAATATATAAAATATATCGGGGATGGGCCGGGGTGGGGACTACTTTCCCATCCCCATCCCCGTCCCCGATAAAATCCCCCAAAAATCCCCAATCCCCGGCCCATCCCCGATAGCACTCCCCCAAAATCGAACCAAAAATTTGGTTTTCAGTTTTCACCATTGGGTATGGGTTTTTTTGCCATCCCTATCCTGAACCAATGCATTCAGAACAATTCTGAATGTGTAGAATTTTAAAACATACATGCTACTTAGTTGGAGGAGTTTAATAAAACCATATTGGCTGCAACAATAATTATGGAAATAATATTTATTAATTCCTCCATCATTGCCATAATTCATGGTTCACTATCCCCGGCCAAAAAAGGATGTTAGACAATTAATTAGATTGAGACCCTTGTTGTTGGAATCTCCATCGGCAGCCCACCATTCCAACTCTGAAATAGAACCATAGCCGCCATAGCACCCCGAACAATATGTGGATCTAAATTACAATATATGCATCATATTAAACCCTATATGCAACAGATATGATATTGAAACCAGCATGATATTGAAAATGTTAGTCCCGATTGCAGCATGTAATAATCTAAAAAAATCCAGCATTTAAACTATCCGCACAATAGTCCAAAATGAGATGGTGGATCTAAACTCGGTACTCGACGATGTCATAAACGATGATGTATTAGCAACCTCTCATGATGAATCTAATACATCATGTTAATCCCCAATTGCGGCATGAAATATAATAAACCAACATGGTTGAATACATAAGTAATAATCAGTGTACTGTAATCATGATTATCATATTATTCCACACATGACCATGTATAATCTGGAATACAACATGTATAATCTAGAATACAATATGTATAAATTGGAATACAACGTGGTTGTCATGGAAAACTGAATAATCATTTTTCGAATCAAATATAGCATGATACATATGGAAAACATCACGATGTAGAATTATTTCGTAGAGATGAAGTGCGCGAACAAAACCTTCGCCAGAGACGGAGAGGTGAGCGATTTGGGGAGGAAGAGGGAAAATGGCCTTGCCTTTTAGGTGAAAAGAAAATTACCCATTTAAATCTAATTAGCACTAAAAGCATAAAATTCAAAAGAAATTCGGTTCTAGTGAAATAGTCATTTCCTTAAATAAATTTCACAAAATCTGGTCACTTATTGATGATAAAATTTGTCCCCAAAATCAATGTATCTAAAATATGCACGTTAATCCCTAATTGAATAGTTAAATTTGTATTATTAATGGTATGTAAAACTATGTACAACATAACATATTATTTAAAAATTAAGACATTTAGAAAGATCCCGAATCAGGACAGTAACCTCTTCCCTATAAATGTGCTAATTAAACTCTAAATATGTGGTGATCAATTGGTGATCAATAATTCAATA
The DNA here is from genome assembly GCA_030278955.1 of Hygrophila difformis. Taxonomy (NCBI): domain Eukaryota; kingdom Viridiplantae; phylum Streptophyta; class Magnoliopsida; order Lamiales; family Acanthaceae; genus Hygrophila; species Hygrophila difformis. The sequence goes on from JAOANR010000001.1 coordinate 17,707,362, forward strand.
TACAAGTTATTAAGTACTTATTAAACTTTTAGAGTCCTACATCTAGTTCTTTCAAAGTGGGGGCTTTGACTCTACAAAAGCCGAAAGGTTTCTTGGAGGGCCCTATAACTAGTTCCCCCATATTTGTAAGCCCATCACCAAGTCCAAGCCAAAGAAATCAGTCCAATAAACCTGCCATGATTTGCACGCAACCACAAGAGAATTGTAAACTTGCTGTCCGGTTATAATCTAAAATGGACAGTATAAAAAAACGAAGTTTAGAGCCGATGGATTGGTGGATAAATCTCTCTCTCAATAATTTTCTAGATTCACAAGAACTCGAACACAAAATTTTTACTATGGGTCTGTTCTGCACACGGAGTTGTAGCTGCGGGCTGGAGCTATAAGAAGCGGTAGGTGTTAGTTTTATTTGAGCGTTTGGTACAACTAGTTGTAGTTGTCATAAAATTTATAAAATGACATAAATGGACAAATATTTATGTAGAATATTGGGTAGTGGGTTGGTTATTGGATTAAAATTGTAATTGGACATAAATAAGCTTGATAGTTTATTTTGAATGCTACAAGATGTAGCTTCTAGAAAGAAGTTAGAAGCTATCAAAAGCTCTCAAAAATTTGTGTACAGAATGGGGCTACAATTTTGATATAAAATTAAAAGCTAGCAAAAGCTCACAAAAACTCTCAAATAATTTTCTAGATTCACAAGAACTCGAACACAAAAATTTTACTATATGGGTATGTTCTGCACACGAAGCTGTAGCTGCGGGCTGCAACTGTAGGGAGGTGTAGGTGTTAGTTTTATTTGAGTGTTTGGTACTGCAACTAGCTGTAGCTGTCATAAAATTTATAAAATAATATAATGGGCAAATATTTATGTAGACTATTGAGTAGTGAGTCAGTTATTGGGTTAAAATTGTAATTGGACATAAGCTTGTTAGCTTATTTTGAATGCTACAAGAGGGAGCTTCTTCCCTCTTCTAAAAGAAGCTCCCAAAAACTAGTGTACAGAACGGGGCTACAATTTTAATATAAAATCAAAAGTTAACAAAAACTTCCAAAAGTTACGTGCATAACAGACCCTATGCCCTTGGTCCTTACAATATGGGGAAAGTTCCTGTTACAATACGGAGTATATGGGAAGCGCAAAGCAACCAAAAAGCACAAAGCAAAGTGTTTAGGTTTTTTACCTTTTTCTCCCTTTCTTTTGTACTAGTATTTTGGATACATATCCTGATATTTGTGTGGGCAATTTAATTAGAAGCCCAAAGCAACGAAAAGCAAAAGCACAAGTCATCTTGAATCTGTACTATAAAGTTTTTGTTTTTTTTTTTTTTTTTCAGTGATGGAATTAGATTTTTTAAATCCCATAATTGAGTTACTAACTCGGCTACTAATTATCACTCTTTAAAGCTAATAATGATTTAGCAACCGTATTTAATGACAAAAACAAAATATTTTGTAGTGCCTGAAAAAGTTAACTTTATTAGTTTTTACACTTACACTTGTTTTTTAGTGTGTGTATGTTGGATGTTAATAAGGTGTTCTAAGTATTTAATGGTGTTTGGAATGTATAAAAATAATCAGCGCATACAAAATACTAATTCAGCACTTAAGCATAGCTGAATCAGCTCACAACCCAAATACTCCTATGTGTTTTTAGCCAAAGCCTTACAAAGAACTTTAAAAGTTTTATACTGTCTACTTTTAATTAGCCATTAAGATACTCAAACCAAATGTACTAATTAAACCAAATGCCATCACATACATCTTAGGTTAATAAATTTAGATATTTTGTAGATGAAGATTCTGTTTGCCAACAACCAATTCATCGGTACGATATAGTATGGTATTGGTAGGACGAGTGGTGGGATTAGTGGTGATTCATGCAGTATCTATCGTCATTAACATGGCTGCATAAAAACTACATACTGACCTTACTTCCGTCAGTTTTGACGGCCAAATATACTTCGTTACGTACGGGACTGCCGTAGATCGAAACTTGATTAGTGACAATATACGGATTAATATTGACTGAATTTTAGGGTTAGGTAAATGATGATGATTAGATGGATAGGGAAGTGTAAGATGATGAAGAACAAGAACACACACAATGATAGATATAACAAGAGATGATAAAACTAAATTATGAGATAGAGGTTAAGAAAGCTTATGAATGAAGGGAACCCGAACTTGCCAAGGGAAATGAGATTAACTCAAGACAAATGGCTTCCTTGAAGTGCATCATTCATTGACAATCCATCGAGCAAGCTTCCAACTTGATGGCGTGAGGGAAATGAAAATAAGTTCAAGATAAACACGGATGGGGGAGAACACTTTTGAAAGAGTGCTCTCGGTTATGAACTTTGAAAATATGAGAATGAATTTCAATATTAAGCAAAGTTGTGTACAAATGAAGGGGAATGACATATTTATAGGCCAAACCCCTTAGGAACAAGAGAAATGAAAAATACATCAAAAATGGACCAAATGCGGTTTAGGGGAGGGTGATGCGGTTTATACCGCATCCGTGCGGTATAAACCGCATTGAAGGCAAAAGACCGCATTGGACTCTCGGAACCTATCTATTACAAAGGGAAATAGGTCAATGCGGTTTAAATGTAGCAATTCGGTTTATACCGAATTGGTCATCAATACCGCATTGAACACTTACACGTAATAAAATAATAATAATACTAGGGTGATGCAGTTTAGTGAGGCAATTCGATTTATACCGAATTGAACACTGAAACCGCATTGGAAACTTAGAATAATAATAATAACTGATGCGGATTACGCAATTCGGTTTATGGGAATACCGAATTGAATAATACCGCATTGAGAGAACTAGGGAAAACGCTAAGGCATGTAGGGCGATGCGGTATTAAACCGCATTGGGGTCGATGCGGTTTATACCGCATCGATGCGGTTTAAACCGCATTGGCTATTCCGCATTGACTCCAATGCTTTAGTCAATTTTCGCATGTTCTTATTTTCTACACTATTACAAAATATATTATCCGACGTCTGGTGATGGTTCCGGCTGATCTCCGGCCACTTTTCCGACGAGCTCCTTTATGGGCCTCTTCATGCTTGTTGGACTTTCCTTGTGCATCCTAAGGCCTTCTTTCATTTTTATTTATTTCCGAAATGGGGAATCCATGTTAATGGATCCCGGGCTTGTCCGGGTTTGATCTATCCGGATCATTATTTGCAGTTTTTGGGCTTCCTGGGGTTCCAAGTTATCTGTTTCCTGCAAGAAAAATTTATACAGTGCATCAGAAAATTTGTTGGCCTTTTATTTGGATACTGGGCCCTCGGGGATTATCGGAATAATTAATTCGTTGGTTCTGGCGACTACGCCATCCCCACCCCCTTGGGAAGGTTGAGACATCAACCGATCAGAATCCAACTCATCATCTCTCTCGAAAAGAGATAAATCAGGAACAGTGAAAGCCGAATTAATATTAAAATCATCAGGAAGCTCAATCCGATAAGCATTGTCGTTGATTTTCTCAAGGACTTTGTAAGGTCCTGTTCCGCGGGATGCGAGTTTGCCATGTGTCTGTGCAGGGAAACGTTCTTTTCGCATATGCACCCAGACCCAAGCTCCTGGTTTCAGCAACAGCCTTTTCCTGCCCCTGTTGGCAAATTTGGCATATGTCTCCGATGCCTTCAGCAAACTGTTACGAACATTTTGGTGCATATCCTTGATTGCTTTAGCCCTGTCCCTGCCATTGAAGTTAAGACGCTCACTACTAGGTAGTGGCAGAAAATCGAGGGGGTCATCGGGTTAAATCCATAAACAACCTCGAAAGGTGACTGATAATGGCCAGAAATGTCCTTTATTTTCAATCCATTTCCGTGTCTGAAACGGGCATTTAATCGTATCCCGGTCTTTTCTTAAATAAGAAAGCAGTTGAATTATGCTGATTTATGCATAATTGCAAAAATAGTAAGCTAGTATGAAAAAGGCATAAATATGTAATTTTATTACACATTTATGTTAGAAAAAAATCCAAAAACATGATAAAAAGAAAAGAAAAGAAAAATGAATGAGAAAAGGTGGAAAAAGAAATAAAATCCACAAAAATGCATGTTTACAGGTTTGGCACCAAGTCCCTTACGACGCCAGCAAACCGATGAGAAGAAAGATGGAGATCCTTGATCATATTAATCTTGAGCTTAATTGTAAATATCATATAAGAGAATTTCACTTCATTTGTGCAAATTTATTCTGATTTCAATTGAAATCTCGTGTAATTGATATAACTTACTGCTTTCGAATATGGAATTTTGCAGTCCAAACAATAATTTTATTTTCGAAAAGATGCACTGACAGTCCAAGATGAATAAGTGACTGTCAGGCCAAAAATATGTTGTTGACATACTCTGTATGTTGACAGTGCCTCTTTACTGCTTTAAATTAAATAACCAGCAAAATATGCATAAACCTGCTCTAAATTCACATGATGAATTTAGGCTTGTGATTAAATTTTCAAACTTTTAAAGTGGGATAATATAATTGAGAACATGCATGAAATGAATTCCTAAGGTTTTGAGCTATAAAAATTCAATAATGCGATCATCTTTTTGGGTAATAAATCCTCATGTTGAAAATTTTGATTGAATAAAGTGTTAGAATTAAGCTTTGATTAAATTTAAGAATATTGTATGACATGAATCAACGCAACCTTGTGAGATTTGAGCCATGAGTCACTTTTACTCATTTAATTTCTTTGATGTGTGAATCAATTTGATTAAAGGAAACTAGAACTTGCAAGTGGGACTGATTCAAGACCACGCCATATTTAAAAAATCGAGCATATGATCGAGGCACTTAGAAAAACCCAAATTTTTGGCCTTCGTTTGAAATCCAAACCCAAAAATATTTTCCCTTTAGGATTAACCAACTTGAGCCTTTAAGTCTAATTTTTCTTGAAACCCACTATATTTTCCCAGCCTTATAAAAAGACCAAAATATTCAACCCAAGTGGACTAGGTAAATTCTATCAAAGGCATTAAATTTGTGATCATAAAAAATGTGCTATAAACCGATTCAAAAAAAAAGAGAAAAGAAAAAGAAATATGTTGAGATCATTTCAACAAAAATAAAATTGCAAATGACAAAGCAATTAGACATAGTCTAATGTCATGCAATAGAAAATGAAAAACAAAAGAGAGAGAAAAATTGATGATCATAAATTTTAAATAAAAATGCAAAGTCATGATAGAATAAACTCTTGTCACTTCTTAGCCCCATAAATTCCTTTCCATACCTTTGTTACAACCGTATGCCCCATTATAACCTTGAATAAGACCTCGGAATCTCGATTTGAAGAAATGAGCCGGTGGCGAGTTGATCTGATTGCAAGCTTATGGGATAATTTAATTAAATTTGACTTTGGGTGTTCATGATTAACCCCCATTGAGAGTGAGTGAACTTTCCAAGTCTACTATATGTGAGACTCTGTTTCATTGAATCTGTTCATGTCATACCTTGATTCTAATTTTTAATCTTTGCATCTTTGAAACATAATATTCATGAAAGGTTGACAACAATGCTTGATTTGTAGGCCCGATGCTGTGAGCAAGTATCATTTCATTAAACACTGCAATCAAGGGAATTTAATACTTGTAGTTTTTTATTGTCTTGTCCCAATCCAAAAAGAATGTAATTTATGAAGCCACGAAAATGAATTGAATATGTAGAGTCCGTGTTCCAAGGAACATCGACTCTGACTGCTCGAGGACGATTAGTATTAAATGTGAGGATGTTGATAATGGCCAGAAATGTCCATTATTTTCAATCCATTTCCGTGTCTGAAACGGGCATTTGATCGCATTCCGGTCTTATCTTAAATAAGAAAGCAGTTGAATTTGGCTGATTTATGCATAATTGCAAAAATAATAAGCTGATATGAAAAAGGCATAAATATGTAATTTTATTACACATTTATGTTAGAAAAAATCCAAAAACATGAGAAAAAGAAAAGAAAAGAAAAAGGAATGAGAAAAGATGGAAAAAGAAATAAAATCCACAAAAATGAATGTTTACAGGTTTGGCACCAAGTCCCTTATGACGCCAATGCTCCGCATCATGAAGGGAAAGGTCTGCGTCATGAGCAATGAAGAATCGGACGGGCACCATCCATTGACGTCGAACCAAAGGCATGACGCCAATGGATTGCGTCATGGGTGGGGTTCCAAGTCATTGAAGACAAGGCATGAAGGCTTTGACGTCAAGCAGGCTTCGCACCTTTGACGTCAACGTTCCGCGTCATGAACCAAGTTCCGCGTCATGGGCTGCCAAGTTAGGGACATCCGTGTTTTCGAGCTGGAGTTCCATGACGCCAACCATTCCTTGACATCAACCTTCCGCGTCATTACTCAAAGGTTCCACGTCATGCAAGCTTTGGCGTCATGCGTGTTTTCAGTCATGCGAAAGGCATGAGTCCACGCCAGCCAGGCCCATGGGCCTAGGGTTTTGTGCTTATAAATAAGGCATGATCCCAAGGTTTTGGGCATCATTCATCATCAGAATTAGACATTACTTAGTCTTGAAGGCATTTTTGGGAGTTTCCTCTCGTAGGTAGTTTAGTTTAGTTAGTTTTTTTTTGTATTATTTAATTTCTGTTCTTAGTCTAGCTTTAATTTCTAGCTAGTTTCCATTTTAATGTTAGCTTTAGACTAGTCTTAGTTAGCCAGTTCTACATTTATTTCCATTTTGGAACTTTGTATTTCCTTGTTTATGGTTTGAAATATCCTTCAATGATGTTGTCAAACCCATTTTATAAGAAAATGGGATTCAATCTTCTCTAATATCCCACAAAACATGAAATGGATATTCTAATCCATCGATTTATTTGCTTTCCCTTTTTTTGGACTCTTGGTCTCTTTTGGCACTATTTCATTAACGGCCCCATGTATGGTTGATTAATATATGGATTTATGTTTAGAAACACCTTTAAACTATTTTTCCTGCATTTCTTTCATTCATGGTGCATTCTGAAAAATCCTTGACGCTAACCGCCTTATGACGCCGCCAACCACGTTGGGGTCATAGGGCAAGTTTGACGTCAAGGCAATTCTGACCAAAAATATTCTTGCATTCTGGAGCATGTTTGACGCCAAGCACCCTTTGACGTCAACCAAGTTGAAGTCATGGGCAGGTTTGGCGTCATACATGTCTCTGGCCTTAACTCATTTGCATGCTGGAAGTGCTATGACGCCAACCACCCCTGACGTCAACCAGGTTGAGGTCATGGGGTGTGTTTGGCGTCATAAGTGCTTTTCGGCCAAAATTTGTTCCACTTAGTGGATGTTTCTCGTCATGGCCCTACGGGTCATGACTCAATTCCCATACTTCATGGCATGGAACCCCAAATTTTTGCATGTTACATTTATGTTCCTCATGATGCGAAACCCATGACGTGATCCTAGGACCACGTCATAATTTAGTGCTCCACGTCATGACCCTCCCTAACTTCAAAAGAAAAATTTCTAAGTCATGCATGACGCCAAACCCCTGCTTGACGCCAACCTTCGGCGTCATCTCTGTGGGTTTGCGTCATGAATGACCCTATCCAACCTGTTTGACGCCAACCCCATGACGCAATCCTAGGATCACGCCATGAGGTTGGTTGGCGTCAAACATCACCCCTTTTTCGTCCAAAACCCTCATTTTATCATTATATCTTTAACCCACCATTATGTTGCATCACTCACATCTTAACCCCACGAGTTAAGAATGTAATATTCTAGATTGCAACATAAGGCGTTATTCTGCCAAATTTTTCATTCTCCATTGCCTCGCTTAAATAATTGAACCCTTGCATCAATGATTAAAGATTAATATTAGCAATAATCAAGATCAATGATTATGAAGTGTAAGGAACTTTGTTCAATTCATCATTAAAAGATTATTGTACAAAATTTATTTAATCTAAACAGATAATCTGGACTGTAATTTATTAATTATGGAAAGAGAGATTATTTAGGTTAATGGGTATTTATAGATCCAAATCCATAACCCTTGCATGAGAAACCAATGTCTCTCATGCAAGATGATTTTTATTATTTTCCCCTTCATTGTATTTTTCACTCTATTTTGGTCTTTATGTTTGTGTGAAATGAACAATAAGAGACATACAGAATAATGTTGGGGAACGGTCCCTTCACCGGGAAATGAAGTAGCCCGTAGTCTGTGTGATGATTGTTGTTCGTTATTTTGCATGGTCTGAACATTGATTGATGAGGTTAGGCGAACGGTCCTTTTACCGGGAAATGAAGTAGCCACTCAGCCAGTTTCTGTCAGATACAGTTTTATTTTCGTATTTTATTTTCAAACCCAAATCTCGAGTTGTTTCAACACTAGATGACATAGGTCAAAGCCATCTATGTAATTAGGACAACAAGAGAGCATATAGGTTTTTATTCCCATTCATAGGCAGTAATAATCTGACTGACAGCGGCCACTGCCAGTCTAAGATCAAATTGTTGTCTCAATTCACTCCATCTGAATGATAAAAGGTTGGACCACAGTCGACTGCAGTCCATTTCTCTTAGTCATTCTGCCACCCTTTAGTCTCTGACTAATTCATTATATGTTCCAAATTCTGTCTAGACCCGCCATTTTATTGGGTCAATTTAGTTTACATTTCCATATAACCCTATGCATGATACTATTATGTAACTAATGTGGTCTATAATATTTTGGGACCCTTCCCTTGGACATAGAAGTCGTAATTTCTAAACAGATATTGCATATTGAATTTCCAGCAAAACTTCATTTATAAAATCCGGGTCTGAGTAAGGGATAAATTCCTCAGTTATGCTTAGTTCATATTCTGTCAAGGGTTAAGTTTTGGAAAATTAGAAGCATAGTCAGCGATTAGGTCTCGTCTAGACTGAAAGGATCTGTGTTCTTATTGAGAGACTAGTACCTGTTTAGGGAATGGTCTTCAAATCTTTTATTTTTCGAAATTGCTGTGTGTTGGGAATCTGGTATTAGATATTACACCGAGATGGGATCCACTTGGATTCAAATACAGTGTGATAAATAATACTAGAGAAACAGCAATCGGGCCTTGGTAATTTTCTGAGATAGGGTTGAGTACTCTTTCAACTGCTATCCTCTTCTGCCAAAGCCTATTTTTGAGACTTGAGTGAGTGCATCCGGAACAAAATAATTTATTAGTTTGTTCCATTAGTTTGTATCTCATAATCACCCGGAAGGAAATGAACACTGCGAGCTGTTCACCGAGATCCAGGAATTCTTGATCCACGTCCGGCCATTCTGACTGGGGTATTCTTTTACTACCAGTACGAAGCTTTTGAAACTTCCGAGTGATAGGATTTTAAATGCTTTCCTTACTGCTTTCTTTTAATCTCTTTCTTAGAGGTCACTCGGATGCGTCACTAGATCTTCTAACTGCTACTAGGATTGAGAGTTAAGGGATGGTTCAGGTTTAAGTTTAGACTTTGGGTGTGACATGGGGGAATGATAGCAGTACTTGGCATTTCAACTAATGAACTGTCAGGTGTTGCTTGTCCACCACCGATAAATTAACATACCCTGGCCGGGGCAGTTATAAATCTGTGGTATCTTAGAATTTGTGGTCTTAAGAACATGTAAACTCATACTGTATGTACCTGTCTGTTGAAGGGAACATAGTACTGAGAGCATGAGAACTAGCTATCTGGCAGAATTATCCCAAACAAAGATCTGTGTATTAAAAAATGGAAGTTTACTTATGCTTTATCTGAATCTTGTCCAATCTGTAATCTTTCCTTCCTGTCCCTTCTGTCATCATTCTGAATCAGCTTCATAGCTAGCATAGCATAGATTTATATATTTCTTAGTATAAATTTTTACTGCTTCCATAGATAATTTTCTCCGCTTTCTAGCTATAGATTTGATTGCTCTCTAGCTTAGAATTATCTGCTTTGTAGAATAATCTTATCTGCTTTCATAGTGTAGTTTAAATTATGTCAATTAGATGATAGCATGATTTCACTATGAATTGAGTAACCGAGTGGAAAATCTTAGTAAACGACGTGGGCCCTACTTCTATCGCACATCCTCCAGTGAACGATCCGGTCTTACTATAAATTACTGCAATTTTTGACACCGTGCGCTTTCGGGCCACAGTTTCCTACATGAGTATATAAAAACGTGACAACCTATAAATATATCCCTAATCCCACCTCCATCCTCATAATTGGTTTCATTAAATAAAGTTAAACCGGGATTTTCTTATTTTCAGAAAATACTCATATAGTGGGAAATTGTCAAAAGTTTCAGTGACATGTGTGTGGCACGATGAATGTGATGATTATAAGCAAATTCAATGTAAGGCAAACATTCATCCTAAATTTTAGAGCTTGAAGAAGTGATTATGCGTAGAAGGTTACCCAGCACGCGATTTACCGCTTCTGTCTGGCCGTCCGTCTGAGGATGGTAAGACGTTGAAAGCAAAAGTTGTGTACCCATCTCACGCCAAAACCCTTTCCAGAAGTAGCTTACGAACTTGGCATCTCGGTCTGACACAATTGACTTTGGTACTCCATGAAGACGTACCACTTCTCTGAAGAATAAGCTCGAAATATGCTTGGCATCATTGGTCTTCGCACATGGTATGAAATTTGCCATCTTAGAGAATCGATCAACTACCACAAAGATTGAATCTTTGCCTCTGGCAGTCCGTGGTAGTCCAAGCACGAAGTCCATTGATATGTCCAGCCAGGGTCCTTCTGGCATAGGTAATGCTTGATATAAGCCGTGGGGTTTAACAGTCGACTTGGCCTTCAGACAGACCAAGCACCTAGCTATGAAGCGAACAACCTGAGCTTGCATTTTTGGCCAGTAGAACTTTTCAACAAGGATTCCCAGGGTTGCATCTTTTCCAAAGTGTCCCATGAGTCCACCGCCGTGAGCCTCTTGAATTAGCAACTCCCTGACAGATCCCTTCGGGATGCATAATCTGTTTCCATAATACAGGAACCCGTTCAGTTGGGAAAACTTCTTGAAACCATTCTGCTTTGTCCTCTCGTACAACACTCTAAAATCTTCGTCAGTGGAGTACTGACTCTTGATATGCTCAAATCCAAACAGATGAGTAGTTGCAAATGTGGCTAATGTTGTTCTTCTGGAGAGTGCATCTGTAACCACATTGTCTTTCCCTTTCTTATACTTAATCACGTAAGGGAAGGATTCTATAAATGTGCTCCACCGAGTATGTCTTTTGCTTAATTGTCCCTGAACCCTTATGTGCTTAAGTGTCTCATAATCAGTGTTGATCACGAATTCTCTTCCTCTCAGATAGTGTTGCCATGTTCTCAAAGACTGAACAACAGCATATAATTCCTTGTCGTACGTGGAATAATTCAGTTGTGCTCCACTGAACTTCTCACTGTAGTATGCTACCGGCCTTCCTTCTTGAAGCAACACCGCTCCCATGCCCGTACCTGATGCATCACTTTCAATTTCAAATGGCAAATCGAAATTTGGTAATGCTAGGACAGGTGCATGAGTGAGCTTATCCTTGAGGTCATCGAATGCTTTTTGCTATGCCGGCCCCCACTTGAATGGAATGTCCTTTCTAAGCAGTGCAGTGATCGGGGCCGCAATTACACTAAACTGTGGAACGAATCTTTTAAAAAAACCACTCAAACCCAGAAAACTGCATACTTCATGCACAGTGGTTGGTGGCTTCCAGTCAGATATAGCCTTGATCTTTGATTCATCCACTTTCAGTCCATCTCTTCCTACGACAAATCCAAGAAACGTCACTTCCGGCACACAGAAGCTACATTTCTCGAAGTTGATATACAGGCGGACTTCTGTCAATCGATCCAGTACCTATTGCACATGATTTACATGATCGATTACAGTACAGCTATGAATAAGAATGTCATCAAAATAAACTACACCAAATTTTCATATGAATTGTCGAAGAGTCTCATTCATCAAACGCATAAATGTAGAGGGGGCATTTGTAAGACCGAATGGCATAACGAGCCATTCATATAGACCAAACTTCGTCTTGAAGGCGGTCTTCCATTCATCCCTGGTTGCATTCTGATTTGATGATATCCGCTCTTTAGATCGATCTTGGTAAAAAGACTAGCACCACCAAGCTCATCTAGCATGTCGTCCAGTCGTGGAATTGGGTGACGATATTTGACCGTGATAGCCTTGACTGCTCGGCAATCAACACACATACGCCATTCGCCATTTTTCTTTGGAACGAGTAGTACTGGCACGGCACATGGAGATAAGCTTTCTCGAACCCAACCCTTTTCGAGTAATGCTTGCACTTGCCGCTGAATTTCCTTTGTCTCATCGGGATTCATACGGTATGCAGGTCGGTTGGGTATTGACGCTCCGGGCACAAAGTCAATGCGATGTTCCACGCCTCAAAGTGGTGGTAAGCCAGATGGCACTTCTTCCGGGAAAATATCTTGGTTCCTATCGAGCATCCTGGAAAATTCCAAAGGCAAATCAGGTGCAGTATGAACAGTTCTATTGAGAGATTCATCAGGTTTAACTAATGCAAGAAAACAGTGACCTGCGAAGTCAGGTTCTCGTGATGCTTGCTGAAATGCAGTCTTGGTCAATATCAAACATTGATCCAAGTTTGATGAACTCTCGCCAACTTTGGCTTTTCCTCTTTCTTTTGCCTTATGGTCAGCTTCTGCTTGAGCTATTTTATTCTTCAGTTTTTCCTGGTCTAGCCTGACAGCTCTCACAGATAAAGGTTTAAACAAATATTCCTTTTGTCCATGCTTGAAATATAAAATATTGGATTTTCCCCTGTAAGTGGCATCCTTATCATACAACCACGGTCTTCCAAGCAACACGTTACATGTGTTCATGGGAACGACATCACATAATACTCTTTCCGAGTAGGTGCCCTTCGTGATAGGGACCCATGCCTGTTGGGAGACCTTGGTCTTGCCACTTTTGTTCATCCAGTGCAGTAAGTAGGGACTGGAATGCTCTTTTGTCGGCAGCTGCAATCTGCGCAGTATATAAACTAACAATACTAGTGCAGCTCCCGTTATCAACAATGACAGTGGCATTATTGCCCTGAATAGTGCAACGACAATAGAAGAGATTCTCCCTTTGTTCGTTGGGTGATACTTCTGGTTCTCTGTCAGCATTTAAAGCTCTCATCGCTACTAGCAGATTGACGTCTTCTTCGTTGTCCTCATCAACTTCTGGATTGACTGGTTCATTAATTTGATATCGCCTCAGATCTTCATCGCAGTCATCCTCTTCTTCCGAATCAACAACCTTGGACACTCCTGGTTCCACCTCGATCACTGGTCTTTCCTCCTCGCCAGTATCGCTGCTCGTCTTGGATTATTGCATTCATTGGCATAATGGCCCTTCTTGCCACATTTCCAGCAAGTAATCTCTCTTTTGTCTTTGGCGGGTGGATGTTGTTCTCGGCCCTGGTTTCTGTTTCTATCTTCCCGGTTGTATTCCTTGAAGTTCTTTCCCAATTCAAACCTTTTAGACCTATAACCTCCCTCATCACGAACCGGCGACGGTGTAGGCTGGGGGTTTTTGGGTCTCTCTGTCCGCTCAGGGGGTCGAATCAACCAAGGTTTATTTGGATTGTAACCGATGGAAGTCCGATGGGTTCTTCTTTTGAGTTGGGCCTCAAACCTTGCAGCTTTTCTTACCAGATCAGTGATGTTCACAAATCCTCTCATGTCCATTTCTTCGAAAATTTCGGGTCTCAAACCTTTTGCAAATCTGGTCAGAGTGATCAACGGGTCTTCATTGAACTGTGCTCTCATCATGAGCATTTCCATTTCTCGGTAGTATTCTTCAACAGTTCTGGACTCCTGCTTCAGACTGATCACCTTCATGTACATATCTGGTTTGTAGGTAGGAGGCACAAATCTTCTCTCCATGAGTTGCAGAAAATATTCCCAGTCGGTGACTTGGGGCTGCCCGGCGTTGTGATGGTCAATTGTGAACTTTTGCCACCAGAGTTGGGCATATTCCTTGAATTCCTGGACTTCCAATTGGATCTTTTTGAAATCAGAGTAGCTGTGGCAGTTGTAGATCATCTCCGTGGTGTTCCTCCAATCATGAAATTCAGTAGGATCACCAGTCCCACAAAAGTAGGAATGGTGAACTTAATGCATTGCAGATTGTTGTCCACGTCATCTGGATCATCCCGATTTATTGCAGGTGCATTTTGAGGCCTGTTTGGCATAGGTGGTGGAGGCATCGCCAATGGATCATTGATGCGCAGTCATTCGTCGATTGGAGGAAGGTGGATTGGTGCCATCGGAGGTGGCCTTGGAGCACGGGGCCCTTGTCGTCGATCAAATGTCCCGATCGCGACCTTTTCGTCTTCACTTTCAGCTAGGGCCTCCTCTGCATCAGCCATGTCAGCTCCCTGGACGTGGCTATTGCTTCCAGATGCTCCATTTTGTCCGGAGGTGGAAGGATGATAAAATGCATCTTCCAGCCTTCGTTCAACCCGTTGCATCAATCGCTGTGCCAACGCCTCATCTTGCTGTTTCATGCGTCCTGCTAATTCATTGCTCAGGTTATCAATGCGCTCATTTACAGCAGAAATATTCGAAACATCAGCATCAAGAGTTTGCTTAAGGGTTTCGAAGTCAGCCCTTTTAATACTACTCTCGCTCATTGCTTGGAGCATCTCCATGATGTCAGTCAAATTTGGCTCTGTGTTTCCTGCCATGACACTCAGAAAAATAGTGTAGATATAGTGTAGGTCAGAAAATAAGTGCTGAAATATGTAGAGTGAACTCTCAAATTTGCACTCAGTCTTGGTCCTCAACACCACTTCAATTCGTCACCTGCTCAAATAGTTCAATCAGATGCGTCATCGAACCCTAACTCTGTGTAGGTTTTATGAGTGAAAGACTCATCGGGTATGAACTTCCTATGCGCGAGATCCTGAGTCCCAAATTGCATCATCTCCTTGGTGAAATAGGTTGGTTTATAAGGCCTCTTAGACTTAGGGTCTATAGGAGACTGCCTTGTGCGTGGACATTTTTCAGAAGTCCCAACATTTGAGGCAGAAGAGCTTCTCTTCTTCTTTGCAGATCTGGTGGCTGGGCATCGAGGAATAGTCACAACTTCAGTCAACTCATTCTGAGAGGTAGGATCTGGGTTGGACGGCTCATCGTGTGGAAGAATGTCGTGCTCTACTTCAATTGTTTGTTCTCCTCTGAGGGATGAGTGTTCTCCTTCTGCGGCAGATGGAGTCTGGGTAGTCTGTGAAGGAGAAACGGCAAAAATAGGATTTTGATCTTCTGGAGTAGGAGAGGGTTGATTCAAGGTTGCAACATTCTCAGTGGTTTCAAGAGTTTCATCGACAGTAACAATGGCTAGTTCAGATGGGTTTGCAGTAGAGATAAGGGCTTCGGATGGAGTTTGGGTTTCAGAAAGGACTGGATTTTCAGGGTTTTCAGAAGCCTTCTCAATGGTGGCAGGGTCGGAGACCTTCTCAGCAACATTGGTTGAAGACGATGAGGCCATTGCTGTGAGAACTTTTGGCCGCAAAGTTTAAACTTTCAGAAAGAAAAACAATGTGCAAAGCTTAATCAAGGAACGCGAATATAAATAAAGCAAGAAGAAAGGTAAAGAGACGACGGTTTCCCCAAGTGATGTGTGACATGATCGCTGACAGTTTCTGCAGTCATGATGACTACTGAAACGACGTCTCCACGCAAAGCTTATCGGATTTTTGGAATTGGGCTTGAAAAAACCTTTTGGGCTAAATCAAGTGTAGTAAATGTATATATAAACATATAACAACAAACTTGAAGAGATTAATATGAATAGCAAAGGCCCATGACAGATCTAAGATTTTCAAACCTTTCATCATCGAGTGCTTTGGTTAGGATGTCAGCGCGTTGTTCCAACGCCCCAATACGTTCAATGTTGCACACACTTTCTTTTACAAGATCTCTTATGAAATGATACCTTATGTCGATATGCTTGCTGCGATTATGTAAAATCGAATTCTTTGAAATGTTTATTGCACTAGTATTGTCACAGTAAACCTTGAAGTCATCCTTCTTAATACCATAGTCACTTAGAATATGTCTCATCCACATTAATTGCGAGCAACAGCAAGTGGCTACAGTGTATTCTGCTTCTGCTGTTGAGAGTGCTACAATGTTCTATTTTCTAGAGAACCAACACACAAGGTTGTTCCCAAGATAAAAGCAACCTCCCGTCGTCGAGCGTCTGTCATCACTACAGCCCGCCCAATCTGAATCTGTATACTCTATCAAGTCCAAATTTGATCTCTTTGAAAACCAAATACCTAAAGCAATAGTTCCTTTGATGTATCTCATAATATGTTTGACTGCTTTCAAATGTGCTTCCTTTGGATTTGCTTGAAATCTTGCACATACTCCGGTGGTAAAGGAGATATCAGGTCTTGTAGCTGTCAAATAAAGTAGACTGCCGATCATACTTCAATACAATTTCTGATCCACATTGGCACCTTGCTCATCCTTGGAAAGTTTCTGTTGTTGTCCTTGCGGTGTTCTAGCAACCTTGCTGTCATCTAGCTTGAAACTCTTTACCATGTCACGAGCATACTTCTCTTGACTTAGGAAGATTCCATCATCCTGTTGTTTCAATTGTAAACCTAAGAAGTAGGTCAGCTCCCCTATCATACTCATCTCAAACTCTGATTGCATGGCCTTAAAAAAGTCATTCTTGAGACGTTCTGACGTTGCTCCGAAGATAATATCATCGACATACACCTGTGCAATTATAAAATGGTCGTTCTGCTGCTTGATAAACATTGTCTTATCTGGTTCTCCTCTTTTATACCCATTATTAATTAGAAATGAAGATAGTCGATCATACCAAGCTTTTGGAGCTTGCTTGGGTCCGTAAAGTGCACCCTTTACCCAGTAGACATAATTCGGTCTCGATGGATCCTCAAAGCCAGCAGGCTGTGCCACTTAAATTTTCTCATTGATCTTGCCATTTAGAAAAGCTATTTTGATATCAAGCTGGTAAAGTTTAAAATCCATAGAGCAAACAAAAGCTAGTAGAATTCAGACTGCTTCCATTCTTGCAACTGGAGCAAATGTCTCACCATAATCTAATCCTTCTATTTGAGTGAATCCTTGAGCTACCAAACGTGCTTTATTCCTTATGATGTTTCCTTGTTCATCAGTCTTGTTCCGAAAGACCCATTTTGTTCCAATAACATTGATGTTCTTTGGTTATTCCACCAACTCCCAAACATCGTTCCTTTCAAATTGAATCAGCTCGTCTTGCATAGCAGCTATCCAATATTCATCCATAAGTGCTTCAGAGAGATTCTTTGGCTCCACTCTTGATATGAAACAATTTAATCCTGTCAATTCTCTGTAGTTTAATTTCTTGCTCCTAGTCTGTTGTTGTCCACTCGGACCACCTATAATATCTTGCTTTGAGTGATGTTTCAGAGTTCTCGGACGTCTTCTCTTATCTGTTACAACATTTTCAGAACTTTCCTCGTTGTCTTCTGGAATTTGCTCAGTTTGTCCTTCTTCATCATCATTTATATCTTGTCCTTCAGACTGATGTTGATTGGATGTGTCGAATACAGTTACTTCTAAATTGCTGGATGTAGGAACACTTGGTACTGAATCATCATCCTCTCTTATAGGTAGAGCATAATGATATTTGAATAGTACATTAACTGACTCAGTAACCTTTCTTGCTTGAATTAGATAGACACGAAAAGCTCTTGAGTTATTGGAATAACCCCAAAACCATCATTCTTCAGATCTTGCATCAAACTTTTTGAGATGTTCCCTATCCCTGTAGACAAAACATTTTGACCAAAAAATATGAAAATATTTAAGAGTAGAAGTGTTACCATTCTTGATTTTGTATGGAGTTTCGTTAGTGTAAGGTCTCAACAACACGCGATTGATGATGTGACAAGCAGTGTGGACTGCTTCTGCCCAAAATGACTTGCTAAGAGTGCTTGCATGTAGCATTGAACGAGCCATCTCCTGGAGAGTTCTATTCTTTCTTTCAGCGATCCCGTTTTGTTGAGGCATTTTTGGTGCATAGAACTCATGAGAAATTCCATAGTCGTTACAGAAATGTTTAAACTCCTGGTTTACAAACTCGCGTCCATGATCAGTTCTGATCCTCTGTATTTTTACTTGTTTCTCATTCACCAGCTTTAGGCTAAGTTTTTCAAATTGCTAGAAGGCTTCATCTTTGCTCCTGAGAAAATAAACCCAGGTAAATCTCGAAAAATCATCTACAAGAACTAAAGTATACCTCTTGCCATTAAGGCTTTCAGTTTCTGTTGGACCCATGAGATCCATGTGTACAAGTTCTATGCATTGATTTGTAGACATCCCATCAGTCTTCTTATGCTTAGCTCACGTTTGCTTTCATTTGGAACAATCAACACAAGTAAGATCTTTGTAATTGTGAAGTTTTGGCAAACCTTTGACAGCCTTGGAACAATTCAGCTTGTACAAGGTTTGATAATTGAGATGTCCTAGCCTTTTGTGCCACAAGTTTGTAAGGTCCTCCTTGCTGCCTAGAGCCTATGCCAGATTCACTTCCAAAGTATAGCAATTGTTTTGGAGCGTTTCCCTGTCATAATATTGTCTCTCCTGCAATGAAATACTTCACAAAAGTTCTTAGTAAACAGAACAAGGGAATCTTCATCACATAATTGACTTATTGAAATGAGATTAGTAGTGAGTCCTTCCACATGATAAACCTTAGAAAGTTGAGATGAATTTCCACTCTCTATATTACCAAAACCTGTAATCTTACTCTTAACACCATCATCAAATACTACATCTCCACAATCTTTAGCAGTAAAGTTGCTCAGAATATCCTTATTTCCTATCATATGCCTTGAACAACCTGAATCAAAATACAATTACAGCATTGTTGTTATGATGTCAGAACAACAAGGCATTAAGCTTCCTTTCTCAGGCACCCACTCTTTCTGAATTCTGATCTTCTTCTTCAGATCCTCATGGGGCCAGACCACTGGGCGGCCATTCATAAGATCACGAACGATTCTCATGCAGGTTTCAGCAGTGTGACCAGGTAGACTACAGTAAACACATTCCCTGCATCGTTTAGATGATGTGGGAACGTCTTGATAAGACAGTGAGCTTGACTCAGCATTTAAGTTTCCTCCGTTAACAAACAATCTTTTTCCAGAAGAAGCTTGATTTTTATAGCCAATTCTAGTCATATCTTTGTAGCTCTTTCCTATAGAGAGTACTTCATCTAATTTACCCTTGCTCTTGACCATCTTTACCAATTCAGCAATTCGCTCTTTCAAATTAGCCAACTCCTTCTTAAAAGATTCATTTTCCTTGGTCAGAGTAGAGATCTGAAGCTTGAGCTCGTCATATTCTGTCTTCAGGGCATTAAGATCATTAACAGCATTAACCTTTTCAGCCTCTTCTATATTATATGCCAGCTCGATGTCAGTGAGTTGTTTTAACAACTTCTGATTTTCCAGAACAGCTTCATCAAACTCCTCTTTAAGTTCTTCATATACTTCAACAAGTTCGGCATAAAGACTACCTGATTCACCAGAAACAATAGAAGAAATGTCAACAATTCATTTTATTGACTCAGGGTTACCTTCCAAAGGAGTAGGACTGGCTTCTCCTGTCATGTATGCTACAACTTCTTCATCGTCACTGGATTGTTCATTTGCAGTTTCACTTCAGATTCATCATCACTTAAAGTGACTTGAAGTGCTTTCCCTTTTCTCTTTCTAGCTGTAGGACACTCTTTCTTTACATGGACTTTTCCTTCACATTCAAAACATCTAATTTCATTGCCTTTCTCAGTATTATCATCATCTCTAGCATTCTTAGGCTTCCGAAACTTCCTATCAGCTTTCTTCTCATAGTTGTAATTCTGTTCCTTGGTTGTTGACGGGTTGTCAGAACTTCGATTTTGGCTTCCGTTCGTCTGGAATTTTCGGAAGCGCTTGTTCTGTAGCATCTTTGCAATTTCTTGGAGAGAAAAAGAGACATCATCTTCAGTAATTTCTACATCATCTTCCTCAGCTTTGAATGCAATGTTCTTCTGAGATTTTTCAGATGCAAGGTGATTCATCTCGTATGTTTGTAGAATTCCCACCAATTATCTAAGGGACATAGTCTTGATCTTCTCAACTTCCTCAAGAGCTTAAACTTATCCAAAATATTTCTTTGAAACAGATCTAAGGAACTTTCTCACCAGTTTTGGCCCTTCAAAAGTCATTCCTAAGGCAGTGGCTTGATTTACAATATCAATGAATCTTCCATAATATGTTGTAACATCTTCATCGTTTGTCATCCGTAGACTATCAAAGATAGATTCAATTCGATGTAGCCTGGTTGATTTAACATCCTCTGAACCTTCGTGTTGAGTTTCCAAGAAATTCCATGCTTCATAGGAGGTTGTGCAGTTTGCTATCATCCGGAACTGGGGTTCATCCATGGCTCCACTGACGGCACTTAGGGTTGTGTAGTTCGCTTGACTAGAATTCTTCTCATCTTGTGTCAATTCTGCCTTCCTTGTCGGGCGGATTTTAGAGGTTTAGTCGATCCTTCAGGGGGTTTATCTTCTCTGGTTGGATGAGTCCATGGCTCAAGAACTGACTCCCAGACTTCTTCACCTTGTGCCAGCAGATAATTCTTCATCCTTGCTTTCCAATATGCGTAGTCATTCCCATCGAACAGTGGCGGTCGAGCATTCAATGCTACTTCACGAATCATGATTCTTGAATCTTGAACGTATGGATTTTTTCTCAGCTGCGTTAGAGAATCTGCTTTGATACCAAATTGAAGGTCCCTTTAAACCAAGATTCAGTTAATGTCGTTTTAGGAGTGTTGTAACTTTGTGTGGAAAGCAATAAGGAACACCAAGAATTTGTTGGCCCGGTTCGGTTTTGCAATCTACATCTGGGGGATACCAATCCAGGCTATCTAGACTAAGAAGAACCAAAAACTCTACAGACTTCAACCTAGATTCAACATTATAATCGGACTCAACACTAGACGAATTATCTAGATGATCTCCGTCGTAGGACTCCCCGTTAACGATGGCCTGCATGAAACTCCTCCTGATCCGATTCTCAAGAACCTCCTTGAGTCTGATCTCATTCGTTCTTCTTCTTTGATAAACCTGAATCTTCGACTCCAGACTTCCAATAGCGCAGATCAATTACAACTTGAATTCTTCACAAAGTATAATCTTCTTGAAGATCTAACTGACTATCTTGACGATTCAAGTACAATGAAAAACTCCAAAACTTATACAATGCAAAATCTAAACAATGAATACTCAATCTTACTGATTACAGACTCGATACAAGTATTTATAGACAAATCAGTAATTTCCAGTCGAGTCTGATAATTGTCGTCGTTAGAGTAATGTGCTAAAACCTGTGACATCATCTCAATGGAAAGTACAAGTTATAAAGTTGAAACAATATATTAACATTAAGTATGATGGCAAAGTCTAGTCATTCTATGAAAATTATTTTTCTTATTTGTCATGTCAATGTTTGACAATAATATACTCGCATTGAATTCATCATAACCATGGTAGATAAATGCTTATATAGTATAACTAAAAAAAACATAGTAAATAAATATTGACTATGCTTTTTATTAATATTGACAATACTATATACTTCTATTTTATTCTGTTAAAACAAAAGCCAAAAGCGTAAAAATAATTCATCCCAACAAGTGCATATACTCCATTTTCTTTATAAGCTCAACTCACACATTGTAGCCGACTTATATATATACTAGGAATCTTGCGGTAGCGAGCTATGCTGCGCGCGCCGGTAAGGAAAATATGTGTTGAAGTGTGTCACATCATGATGGCCAAGGAGTACTTATGTAGGAAAAGTGAGTAATTTATAAAAATGAATGTTCGTAGGAACATAAACAAAAATAAACGATGAAGCATAAACCAATTGCAAATGCTCGAAACAGTAAAACAGCTTTCGAATAATGATGGAATCACATCTCCCATACCTGTACGCACCATTTGACATCAACAATAAGCTCTATTACTTCAAATCCCTGGATAAACAATGTAAAATCAGCTTCACTTTCAGCTAATGAGTAGTACTTGATAGATTTGAATCACAGCAGCTATAGAAAGTCCCAGCTGATTGCATTCTTAAACAACTCGCACAGATCTGATATATAAGCCCGCAAATGCAAACCTGCTTTGGTCATGGATCAAGATATTATCAATTTAGATTAGGAGCTTCAAAATGATGAGATTCAGAATGAGAAGTAAAATCCAATCGAATAGGTATATTACTGATTCATCGTAAAGCAACGATATTTCAAACTCCATACTAACTATGAGAACTGAATCACTTACCTGTATCCACCATTTAATAGAGTCTAGCACAAAATCTAATGACCAGCTATTTTATTACTTTAGCCTATGAAGTAGACAAACATATTTGGTAGCATATAGTATATTGGAAGAGCATATCCTCTCATAGTTCTCTCTCCAAATCTGCTATATGCTAGTGGATCTGCTGGCTCCCAAACATCCCCATAAACACATATTTAAGGGAGCTTAGTAGCTTTCATTAAGATCAAGGCAACATAGAAAAACTGCAACAAAAACAAATTGGATGACCACAAGAAAAGAAGACACAGGTATCATCTCTTCAAAAAAATTAGTAGAAGCATTTAATAATTTTCCTCCAGCTTATTTGAAAGCTCTTCTATTGTGGGCCTCAGAATATCAAATGCCTCTTCTATTGTGGCCATAATTCAAGATTTTTTTAAAAAAAGAAAAGTAATCAAAAGAAAAAGGAAGACCCTGCTGATTGATATTGATGAAAAAACAGAGATGAATGATAAACAAGGCAATGCATAAGAAGTGTTGTGCCTTGTCCTGACCCCAACATCCCACACAGTGAAGTCTCCACATGAATCTAGTACAACCAAAGTCAGCAATTAGTAATTCATTTCATAAGGAGAAAAAAAGGGGGGAAAGCTAATGAATTTACTGAAATAACAGGGCAAACCAATGTCATGGACTTGTAGTAACAATCTCTCCGAGCTTCAGCTTGTACAGTGTGGTAGTCTTACCAGCACCATCCAGACCAACCATCAGATTATGCATCTCCTTCTTCGCAAAGAGCTGGAAAAAGTAAAGCTTACCAAATGCCAGCCCCATTCTTCACACTTCAGATCCCTGTTTATAATGATATCAATAGCTTCAACGTCAAAACCAAAATAGATACATGACAATAATCTCTCTATGCAAGCGTATGTAAACAAATAATATCTATAATAGAAAGAATTAAGAAAATATTGCTTTGTGATTCAAAAATAATGCAACTATAATTGCCACTTTGTAGAAACTACCTATAACGAGTAAACATCAAAATAAAATTTCAATCAGGTTCCTAATCCAAACCTACCGCTCCAAAATGCCACGAACACAATACAATCCAGATCGATAGAAAAACAGAACAAAGCTCACAAATCAGATCACAATGAAATGTATAACATATGAAGATAAGCTGACCTCATCAACAAAAATAATTACAGGTGCCAACTTGCTAGCGAACGAGAAGAGTGCCTTGGTGAGCTTTCTGGCATTGCCAAACCATTGCATGAGAAGCACAAAATGTTAAAAATGTTGTGATAGTAGAACACTGGAAGCCTAGGAAGTATGATTGTTTTTGAATGAATACAAAAACATCCAGAGCTCAAAACAAAGTACATTAAATCTAATAAATACACATTCTGTATGAGATTACTCACAGACAGAGAAAGTGAAGATTATATTAGTAAATATGCAACAGATGAAGATAAAAGGCATCAACTTAATCCATAATAGTGCAGCATTCAGAGTTTTAACCATCTAACTTCACAAGAGAGCTTAAACAAAACCAAATGAAATGAGACAATGAAAGGTCGAGAAAACAAACCCACATTAACTAAACCACATGAATAAACACTTTATGTCAGGAAGCATTACAATTTACAAAGCACAATCAACATTCCAAATAGTGAATTCAATTCAACTCCTATTTAGGAATCAGAACAGTGAAGAGTGATGAAACAAAATAGTAAAAAAAATTAAATTTAAAAAAAAAATAAAAAAGCTTCGTTCTTTGCTAGGGAACGGCGGTAGCGGTGGCCAAGAACGGCGGTGGTGAACAAACAGTGCCGACGACGCGATGACTCGAACGATGGAGGAAGGGCTTCTGCAAACAAAATCCAAAATTAAACTCAAACATCCAAACAAAAATGGAAACATAAACAGAACCAAATCAAATCAAATCAACATATTCTCTCTTTAGAGCTTCCATCGTCATAAACTCACAAACCATATGCATGAATGATGGATCCCTAAGTGTTACATATTTCTCAACAAAAATTCATTTGAAAGCACGATGAGGAACAAAAACTGGCATAAGAATTGGAGTTACGAATGTCCGACGGACCAGGACGCCGTCACCAGCAGCAGAGTCACGACCATGTGCGGGAGGCAGCGGCGCAAGGGCCTTGGCCGCACCAATCACCACCACACCACACCAGGCCGCCAAGAGCAACAAAGTCACAGCCTTTGAACCACCAATCACTGCGCCCCCGACTGGTATTCGCGAGGAATGGTGTGCGCTTGTGGATGGTGACGCCGAGGACATACAGCGAAAGGGAGTTGGAGAATTTGAAAATTAGGGGAAATTGCGATGCTGTTAGGGTTTGAAAATTAGGGAAAAATTGGGGAAGAAGGAGAATGGGTTGGAGGAGGTGGTGCCGTCGGAGGAGAGCCCTGGTCACACGATGCTCGGGAGAGTGAAGCAGCGGCGCACCTTCACCTTGAGAGGATTTTGGGAGGGAATAATTGCTCAAGAAACGCAACGAGTGTAAAGGGTAAACGAAAGTGGCATTGGGAGGGGTATGGAAACGACATAAAAGTTTAAAAAAAAAAGAAAGGAAAAAAAAAGGTAAAGCAAGAGGGTAGTGGAGGAATTTCACATTGGGCAATTACTGTTCATAAGACATTAAGGGCCTCACACTTATATATAATAGATATATATATATATATATATATGTTTGATTTAATATATAAATATATGGGAACGGTTACGGTGCGGACACCATGTTCGTGCGGACGTGCGGACACATGTCGCTGAGAATAACTATATTAAGTCGCTGAATTGTGTTGGCCTTGTCGCTGAATTGCATAGGCCATGTCGCTGAATTGTGTAGGCTCCGTCGCTGAGATGCGTTCAAATGTATAGAACCATGTCGCTAAAATGTATAAAATTGTGTCGCTGAAATGAATACAATAATACCGCTAAATTGCATAGGCCATGTCGTTGAATTACATAGGTCATGTCACTGAATTGTGAAGGTTCCGTCGTTAAGATGTGTTTAAAATCGCAATGAACTTCAAACGGCTCTAACTTCAAACGTTGCTGAGATGAACATAATACTGTCGTTGAATTGCATAGGCCGCGTCGCTGAATTGGATTGACTCCATCGCTGAGTTGTGTATGTCATGTCGCTGAATTGTAAAATTACGAAATAAACTCTACAAATGATCTCAACCGTTGGATGCTGAAAATGATCAACGGTTGTGGACGTTGTCCGCACGTCCACACGGACATAGTGTCCGCACATACCATATGTGATAAATATATAAAGTCAAAATGTTATATTAATTAACTACTTCCTCCATCCCACTCAAAATGTTTTATTTCATTTCTGCAATCTAATGCACTTTTTTAATTGTTAATATCTCAAAATATATAGAACTAAAAATTATGCAAAATATATATTCTAAAACTATACGATTAGACGAATATAACAAGACCGAACTCGACTATTTTTTTCAAATATATACTTATAATAATATTGAGTCAAAGTTTAACAATAAACAGTATCAAAAAGTCAAACAAGACACTTCTACTGAGATGGGGAGTAATATATTATATATGGTCGGCCATAAAAGAAAATAACTACATGTCTGCCTAAAACAACAATTTTATAGTATATTGTTTCATCATGGATCCAATTTTAGCATTCATTTGTAACCTTGTAAACCTATGTCAAGTAATTTCTACATAAATAAAACTCCAATAAATAAGAAAGTGACCCTTAAGCCAAGAAAAGACACAAGAGTAGGCTAAAATTGAATTGACTCTTTAACGGCGACAAATCAACAAAAATAAGTATAATCGCTTAGAATTTCCTATCATATATTTCTTGCATTTTTTTAAAGTGTTACGATTTGATATTTTCACATAATTTAAAATACATTTTTAATATTTAATATCTCAAATTATATAAAAATTAAAAAATTTATAAAAATTTAATATTCTAAATATATGCAATTAGACGAATCCAACAAAATCTCACTTAATTATATTTTATCTTATATAATTGTATTAAAAAGTCGAATTAAATCTACTCAATTAATACTACCTCCATCTCGGTGTTTTTGTTACGGATGGTTTTTTGACACTATTCACTGTTTAACTTTGATTCAAATTTTTATTATAGTTATGTACA
Organism: Hygrophila difformis; assembly: GCA_030278955.1. Taxonomy (NCBI): domain Eukaryota; kingdom Viridiplantae; phylum Streptophyta; class Magnoliopsida; order Lamiales; family Acanthaceae; genus Hygrophila; species Hygrophila difformis. Next base: position 17,733,927 of record JAOANR010000001.1, read on the forward strand.
AAAAAATATAGTCAAGTGAGATCTTGTTTGATTCGTCTATTCTTATAGTTTTATAATATCAACTTCTTAAAATATTTCATTGTACACAATTTAAGTTATTAACCATTACAAATGTGTATCGGCATACGTGCTAGGTGGATCCATATAAAAAATAATGAGATAGAGGAAATAGTAATTACTTCTATTATGCAAACGTAAAAAAATTGAGGGAGTATATATTTAAACAATATTTTAATTTCCTTAAAACTTGTGTATCCCTCCATATCAAAGCATATAATATATATATTTTTCTACGTAAAAAAATGCCAAAATGATACCATAACTTTGCCAATTTTCCAATTTGGTGCCATAAGTTTGAAGTTTTCTAATTTGGTGCCGTAACTTTGCTAATATTCTCCAAAATGGTTCCATCAGGCCTTAATAACTCATATTTGCTGGCGTGGCACGTGATTAGTGTAAATAATTAATTTAAGTGTACCAAGTAGGTATCACGTAGGCATAGATTGATTTTGACCTACACATTTGAACACTTTCTAACCCTATTTCTAATTTAATGGTCACCTTCCAACTCTGCAAGTACGCATAAAATGTGTTTGAAAGTATTCATATGTGTGGGTTAAACTCATTCAATACCTAAGTGACACCTACATAATATAATTAAATAATTATTTACACTAATCTCATGCCACATAAGCAAATCTGGGTGATTAAGGCATGATGAGACCATTTTGGAGAACATTAGCAAAGTTATGGCACCAAATTAGAAAACTCCAAACTTATGGCACCAAATTGGAAAATTGGCAAAGTTACGGCACTATTTTGGCATTTTTTCCTTTTTCTAAACATACTATTTTCATAAATACCTAACTTAGACAAAATTAAGAAAAAAAAATACTAAAAAGCTTGAAAAAATATGTGGAAAATAAGTGAAAGGGAAGGGTGGACAGAGAAGACATAAAAGTTGATAAGCAAGACAAGAGTAGCCCACGAGACAAGTGAAAATGATGTCAATACCATTCTCCAGTAGGCCACGTGACCCACACGTTTCTCTATATTATTATTTTTATTATTATTATTTATTATTCTGAATAAAAAAGCATTATTAATATTCTGCTTTGTTTTGTTTTGTTTGGCAAACGTAGCTGTCGATGTTGGGTCCCCTATAATTTTCGACAAGATGGGTGAATGATCACTTTTAACCCTTGTTATTTTTATACGGGGTTAAATGTTAAAAGGGGCCATAACAAGGAGGCTATTCCGCTTTTAGGCCATAACAAGTTGCAATTATGAAAACAGGCCATAACAAACACAGTTTTGTAAAATTTAGGCCATAGGACCAATTTGAAATTAATAAAGGAATCCAACAACTTTTCCTTTATTTCATTCATACCCCAAGGAAGTTTGACTTTATTTACTTTAGTCCTTTCTCAATATACTTAATTTTTCATTATATAAATGACACCCAATGCGCTTGAAAATTGGTATCAGAGCCTAGGTTTTATCGAAGAACATATTAATTATATTATTTATAATATTTTATTTCTTAATGGAGAAGATTTAATTATTTAATGGATTCAATTAATTTGAAACCCACAAGTTATTTCCAAATTTTGGAAATAAAAAATAGAAAATTCCAAAGGAATTTCTTGAACTTGTCCCATGGACAAGATATTATCAAAATCAGTTTCTTTCCTAAAAATGAGAGGAACGGACTGGAAAGAAATTGATCCGGATAGCTCTAAGTTATCAAAAGACTTAAGAGAAATCCAAAAGACGATTCAAGATTTTGGTAACCGGGTATTAATTATACCTGGGAAAATAGATAACTTGAATCAGACAACAGATGAGATCTTGAAAGTATTTCAAGATCTAAAGAAAGAAATTTTGAATCTGAAATTTGACATTTCGGATATCAAGAAAAGGCAGAAGGATATTCCTGGATCTTCCAAGAATAACCAAGCCAATATTAGAGATGCATTCGGACCAGTACAAGCTTTACATCAAAAGGGTAAAGCAACTATGGTTCCAAAGCAGAAATCACAAGAAGAGCTTATGATTGATCTCCTGAAAACAGTCGAATGAGTGTTTCCAGGGCAGATCTATCAGATCTACAAGAATTAGCAGAATCATTTTCCCAACTTGGGATTATGGATCTGGTTAATGTAAAACCCAATGAAGTCCTTCAATTGGGTTATACGGAAGGATCAGGATCCAACGTGACCCACGATGGACCGCCTGATGTTCCAATGAGAGAGAGTACAGACTTCTACATGAACAGGTATCCTGAGGTGCATCTCAATGCAAGACGAAACCCAGGACGGAACCCAAGTAGAGCACCAGAATCCACACCGTGGGCCAAGACGATGTTACAACCATTAAATCCATATGGCATAACACTAAACCTCGACGTTATCGACTTCCGAAACATCGAAGACCTGATCGATGAATGGGTAGCTTCAATGAAGATTGCAGCAACTACCCTGGAACTCGATAAAGAAAACTTTGTCAGATTAATAGAGCTGAGTCTCGAAGGATCGGCAAAGCTGGGCTGGAAAAACTCCACGACTGCTTTAAAAGAGCAAATACTCGAGGGAGAATCCAAAAGCACAATCTGTGAAAGATTTGGCCTCTTATTCAAAACCCATTTTGTAGGAGATGGGTATTTTGAAGAACAGAGAACCGAAAAAATCAAGGTCTATACCCAAGCATTATTGGGTATGGAGTTAAGAAGTATTTGCGCAGTAGACGAATACATCTACTGGTTTCGTAAATACTATTTTCGGAGCGAAATGACAGCTGAAGTAGCATGTCCCATGTTCTTTGCAAAGATCTGCAGCCCATGGAGAGAAATGTTGATCCAATCGTACACAGTACCTTCTGGTACAGTGGACTCAATAGCTCGAAGAATGTCCTTCTTAAAGGATAAACTCAGAGAATGGTGTCAACAGGCAGCAGCCCAAAAGAACATCAAGAGACTAAGAGGTAAAATAAAAAGAACTCCTCTTTGCTGTGAAAATAACGATTTTCCAACAATTATAGGAGAATCAGGAGAAAAGAGGAAAAAGAAGAAGAGTCGGGGCTCATACAGTAGGAGTTTCAGAAGACCTCCATTCCGAAGAAGAAGAGCATGGTGGTCCAAGAGCAAGGCCAGATCATACAAAACTGGACAAAGAACGGGAACGGCGAAGAGTTCATCCCAAGGTTCAACTAGCTCAGCAGCAAGGAGCACGGGGAGAACGACGTCCAAGAGAACATTCAGACGAGCCCATACCCGAGCCAACGAAAGTTTCAAGGACTGCAACTGTTGGAAGTGTGGAGCCAGAGGTCATATCTCACCCGATTGCCCTCAGAATCGTGAGGTACGAATGTACGAAGCCACGGAAGATATCGTGGAAGCAGTCTACCACGGAAAGCTGGTACCAGTCTATCAGTTTGAGGACATCCCCTCGGATGAAAGCATCTACGAGGAAGAATTAAGAAGTGACTCGGACTCATATTCAGATGGATCTTCAACCGAGTCTGACTGAAGAAGACAGGATTCAGACCACTGAAAACCTGTCTGGATTCTTTTCAAGGATGACGATCTCGAATCGAACCATGGAAAGAATAATGCGACAAGATTCCAACCTCAGCCCATATGACGGATTCAGAATTGGCGGGATTGGACGAGTTCTTAACCAGATGGGACTCAACCAGAGAAGACATAACATCATCTACAAGGTAAGTGCAGGTGAGTTTGCAATTCCTATGGAACTTACTTGTAATGTTATGGATATGCAATTAATTCCTAAAGAAGAAATTCTTGAGGAATTAAGCAGAATGAAGGAGGAAATCGCCATTACTATGAAATGGATCCACATAGGAGCCATTGAAGTAGTAATTAAGGCAACCTTCAAAGAAGGCATTGATTCTGAATTGCATCTATCAGTCACTGATAGAAGAATCAATAACCTTAGAGATGGTCTTCTTGGAACTATGGTGGGAAATTTATATGCTGGGAAATTAATGTTTGACATACATCCCAGAATTTCCTATAACTTAGCTGACCAAGATTTTAGTAGAGTTCTAACCCTTCATCAGGATTTTAAAAGAAAAGATCTGATGAAAGAAGGGAACAGACCATATTCTATAACTTATAGAATCTCTTATGCACTTTCCAATAGTCATCATTCTGACTTATTTCTCAGGAAAGAATATATAGAAATTCCTAGAATTTTCAAGGAATTTGCTAAAGTCATGACTCCAAATCCTACCCAAATTCCAAGGTTAGGAGGAGTAGACATACAAATAAGAGATCATCCAATTCTAGACAGATCAACGAGTGCTAGAATTGAGTACGCAAGCCGTATGTCTTTTTCGGAAGACAGAATTATGGCATATAAAGGGAAGGAGTTCATCAAAGATCTAACTCCTCAATCCATTGGGGTAGATAATATAAAGATAAAATGCCCTGAAGGATGGAAAGTGGTGTGACCACCATATTGAAGAAGCTTGAGGGTGAAGGCTACATGAGCTACATCATTGCCAAGCTCGCCCGTGAAGCAATAACCAACACCGGGATCGAAACAAAGCAAAACCGAAGCAAGATAGATCACCTTGGGCGCCCCTTTGTTGGTGCATTGAAGAAAGGAGGCAGACACATTTTTGGCCTTGGGCGTGGGCACGCACAAGAGGCGAAATTAGACTGGTTTGTTGGTGCATTGAAAAAAGGAGGCAGACACATTTTTGGCCTTGGTCGTGGGCACGCACAAGAGGGATCCGACCCCCATTACCCTATTTTAGCTTATTTCATTTTCTTCCCCACTTGTTCCATGTAATTTCAATGGGTATGCACTAGATTTATCTTGGGATCATTATGTTAGGCTTAAATCCCATTTCTACCTTAGTATTTCTTGGTAATTGCATTTCTTGTTCCTAGGGTTATATATTAGGATTGGGGAAGGATCAAACTTAATTGAACTATCATTCATCTATCAAAATTTATCTTTCTTTTGTTCATCTTTTGAGGGTATCAAAGGTTGATCATCTTGGGGGTCAAGGGTTACTTGATTTCCACATCAAAACCGGGTCTATTCACATTGAATTTGTGTTAGGTTCGTCTTACTCAATTGGATTGCAAGTTTTGATTGAGTTAAGTATGTTCATTGATGCATTTTAGGTTTAGTTCTTGGGAGCTTGATCCTCATATCAAGTTTACTTGATCAAAACCCATTGTTTCATTGAACCCACTTGCCCTATCCTTTGTTTTGCTTTTGTTGCTTGTTTTCCCATTTCTTGCTTGCATACATCACACTTGCCCTATCCTTTGTTTTGCTTTTGTTGCTTGTTTTCCCAATTTCTTGCTTGCATACATCATAATTAAATTTGGTATCAGAGCTTGATTAGGACTTCTTAGCTCCTAATTAGGTTGTTATTCTTGGTGTTGATGCATTGTGGAATTCCTTTGCCATTTTTTTCTATTTTCAAGAAAATACCCAAAAATATTGCCCACAAGGTGTTTGTTGAAATGCCAAAGTTGATTTTCTTGGCAAGATGGAATGCTTGATGCTTATATGCTTTGATTAGCTTGATTTTTGATTGATAGCATTGGAAGTTATTGAAAGATACAAAAAAAAAAGAGATTGTTACAAAAAAAAAAAAGTGGATGAAAACCGTTGGCTCATGGTTCCTATGATGTATCAAGAGCCAAAGGGTTGAAGTTCCGTCAACAATGTTTTGATAGTGGAATTCCCCTAAACATTGTGAGACCGAACGGTTAAAAGGCATTAGAGCACAAAAGCCAAGCTCTACAAAAAAAAAAAGAGAAAAAAAAACAATGTTGAATACTCCCTTAGCATTTGTTGATTGATCTTGTTTTCTTTGTGGGGTTGACATTATCTATCCTTAAATCCATTTGAGCCTTGATAGCCTTTCTTGTTTAGCCTTACCTAGGAACTACTTGCTATGCATTTGTGAATCATCATCTCATCCTTGCTTGATAATTGTGTGCTTGAATCTTGTGAATTTGGTGTGAACGACTCAAGGGTTGAGGGTGATCAACTAGAGAGGAACACTTGAGGGTTGTGTGAGAAGAAAAGAGAGTTGTGAGGAATAGTTTAGGCAAATATCTTCTCATCTCTTTTTCATACTTCTTACTTTTTATATTTATTTTGATTCGTTGACGATTTCACTTGGTATTTGGAGTATTATGGCGGAGGATTCAAGTGCAGGGAAGAAGATCACCTTGGAGGATGTGAGCCACCAATTGGCTCAAGTGATGGATGTAATTGGAGGCTTCCGGAACCGCCTAGCTACTATAGAGGAAAATAGTCGAGTCCGGGAAACAAGAGAGAGACCTCCAAGACAAAGAAGAGAATATGAGGATTATGAGGAAAGGGATGAAGAACAAGAAGAAGAGTTCGATGGCTTGGGAGATGAGTCGGAGGGGCAAGACTCATATGATGGGAGGGGTTATCGAGGAGGTAACCGCCAAGGTCCCCAAAGGAGGAACAACAACAACAACTTCAACTCCAACTACAAGGTCACCATCCCACATTTCGACGGATCAAGTGACCCCGATGTATATCTCAATTGGGAGAAGAAGATGGAGTTGTTTTTCTTGCAAACACCCATGCCGGAGAATGAAAAGGTTAGATGTACTGTTTTGGAGTTCACGGGCTATGCTCTAGAATGGTGGCAACATAGAGAGCTCAAGGCTAGGAGAGGAGCAATCGGGAGAATTGTATCTTGGAATGGCTTGAAAATGGCAATGAAGGAGAGGTTTGTGCCAAAGCAATATAAGAGAACTAGCTACAAGAGGTTGCAACAACTCATTCAAGGCCAAAGGAGTGTGGACGAGTACTTCAAGGAGATGGAGACTTTGATGACTAGAGCCGAAATTGATGAAGAAGAAGAGGACACGGTGTCAAGGTTCATTTCTGGCCTACATTATGAATACTCCGATGTTATGACTCTTCATAACTTGGAAACGGTGAGTGAAGCCTACCACATGGCAATAGAGTTGGAGGGCCAAGCCAAGAGAAGAGGCAAAATGGTTAAATCCTATTCTAAGGATTATACGAAAGATGCAAATGCTAAAAAGCCTCAAGTTGAGTATAAAAAGACTTATGTGGAGTACAAGAAGCCACATGGAGGGAATGAAAGAGGAAGAGGCCAAGAGTACAAGCGTGATGACAAGGGGAAAGGTGTGCAAGTGCCTAATATTGAGAGACACCGAGATGTTAGATGTTTCAAATGCCAAGGAAGAGGCCACTATGCTAACAAGTGTCCTAACAAGAGGGTGATGATTGTGGATGCCTCGGGAGAGTACTATTCGGAGTCGGACAAAGAAGATGAGGAGGATCCAAATGAGTTACTAGAGGATGTTGAGGAAGATAGTAGTGAGAATGGAGATGGAGATTTCCCTAATCTCAATTGTGTTTCATTGAGGAGTTTGAGCACAAGGATGGCCAAAGATGATTCGAGGGAGCAAAGAGACAACATCTTCCATTGCCGTTGTGAGGTGAATGGCAAGATTTGTAGTGTCATCATTGACAATGGGAGTTGTGCCAACATTGTTAGTGAGATGATGGTGAAGTCCTTAGGGCTGCCGACATCACAACATCCCGATCCATACAAGTTGCAATGGTTGAGCCAAAGTGGAGAAATGAGAGTTAGGAAGCAAGCTACCTTTCCCATCAAGATGATGAGAGGATATGAGGACCAAGTCACTTGTGATGTGGTGCCTATGCAAGCTTGCCACATACTTTTGGGAAGGCCATGGCAATATGACCAAAGGATTGTCTATGATGGATTTGCTAATCGGGTCACCTTCAAGAAGGATGGAAAGGATGTGGTGATCAAAGCTTTGTCAGTGAAAGCAGTTGAGGAGGACCAAGCCTTTCTACATAGGCAATATGTGAGTGAGATGAGGGAAAAACAAAAGAAATGTGAGCTTGAGAAGAAAAATGAGTGTGAAAAGAATGATGTGGGAAACAAAAATGAGAGGAAGGAAAAGAACAAAAAAGTTGAGAATAAAAATGTGAGAAGATCAAAAGGTGAGGTGAGTGAGGTTAGGAAAGAGGGCTTATTTGTAAGCATGAAAGAAGTGAAAAGAATGAGTGTTGGAGAGGAAGATGGACATTTTTGCTTATTACTTACTCCTTATTTTTGCCTAAATGTTGATACTACATTTGATCTTCCTGGCGAGTTGGTGTCTGTTTTGCAGGTTTACAAGGATGTCTTCCCTGATGAAGTACCTGGAGGCTTACCACCCATTCGGGGGATTGAGCACCAAATTGACCTTATTCCGGGAGCACCATTGCCCAACCGGCCTGCCTATCGAGCCAACCCCGAGGAGACTAAGGAGATACAAAGGCAAGTGGAAGAATTACTCTCCAAAGGTTTTGTAAGAGAATCCTTAAGCCCTTGTTCAGTTCCTGTTTTACTTGTTCCTAAGAAGGATGGTGGTTGGAGGATGTGTGTAGATTGTAGGGCCATTAATGCCATAACTGTCAAATATTGTCACCCCATTCCTAGGTTAGATGATATGCTAGATGAACTACATGGAGCTCAAATCTTTTCTAAGATAGATCTTCGTAGTGGTTATCATCAAATTAGGATGAGAGAAGGGGACGAGTGGAAAACAGCCTTTAAAACTAAGCTCGGGTTGTATGAGTGGGTAGTGATGCCTTTTGGGCTTACAAATGCACCTAGCACGTTTATGAGGTTGATGAACCACATTCTTAGGCCTTACATTGGTAAATTTGTTGTGGTATACTTTGATGATATTCTTATATATAGTAAAAACATGGAAGAGCATGCACATCATTTGTCCACTATTCTTGAAGTTTTGAGGCATGAGAAATTGTTTGCTAATGAAAAGAAATGCACTTTTGGTGTATTATCTTGCAAGTTTTTGGGATATATTGTGACAGGTGAGGGGATTAAAGTTGATGAAGACAAGGTGAAAGCAGTGCAAGAATGGCCAACCCCCACAACGGTCAAGGAAATGAGGAGTTTCTTGGGATTAGCGGGCTTCTATCGACGTTTCATCAAGGATTTTAGCACTGTGGCAGCCCCTATGACAACCCTACTCAAGAAGGAAGAAAAGTTTGAGTGGAAGGAGAAGGCTCAACAAGCATTTGATAAATTAAAGTTTCTTCTTACACATGCACCTATCTTAAAACTTCCTGATTTTAACTTAGTTTTTGAAATTGAATGTGATGCCTCAGGTGTGGGAATTGGAGCTGTGTTGATGCAAGGGAAAAGACCTGTTGCATACTTTAGTGAGAAACTCCAAGGAGCTGCTTTGAGCTATCCGATCTACGATAAGGAATTCTATGCCTTAGTAAGAGCTTTACATACTTGGCAACATTATTTGAGGCCTAAAGAATTCATTATTCATACGGATCATGAGTCTCTTAAGTTCATGAAAGGTCAAAATAACATTAGTAAGAGACATATTAAATGGAGTTCTTTTGTTGAAACTTTTCCCTACATCATTAAGTATAAAAGAGGGAAAGAGAATGTGGTAGCTGATGCATTGTCTAGGAGATATTATTTGCTTACCTTGTTAAATTCTCAAGTGTTAGGATTTTCTCATATCAAATCTCTTTATGTGGATGATAAGGATTTTAAGGAAGTGTATGAAAATTGTCTAAAGCATGGTTTCAAAGATTTTTACTTGCATGATGGCTTTTTGTTCAAGAGTGACAAATTGTGCATTCCTTGTGGTTCTATGCGTGATTTATTACTAATGGAACTTCATGAAGGGGGTTTAGCGGGACACTTTGGTGTCACCAAAACTTTAGGTGCTTTGCAAGAAAAGTTCTATTGGCCAGGAATGCGCAAAGATGTTGAGAAACATATTGGAAGGTGCTTGGTGTGCAAGAGAGCCAAAGCTACCTTGAAACCTCATGGGTTGTACACTCCACTACCGGTGCCCGAGAGCCCGTGGAAGGACCTTTCCATGGATTTTGTAGTGGGACTTCCCAAGACAAGGAAAGGTAAGGACTCAATTTTTGTGGTTGTAGACCGTTTTAGCAAAATGGCACGTTTCATACCTTGTACTAAGACCACTGATGCTGTGCATATAGCTAACTTATTCTTTAGTGAGGTGGTGAAATTGCATGGCATTCCTAGTACAATTGTTTCTGATAGGGATACTAAATTCTTGAGCCATTTTTGGAGATCCTTTTGGTCTAAATTTGGGACCAAATTGATGTTTTCAACTTCATGTCATCCTCAAACGGATGGACAAACAGAGGTTGTGAATAGAACACTTGGAACTTTATTAAGAACCATGTTGAAGAAGAATTTGCATGCTTGGGAGGATTGCATTCCACACATAGAGTTTGCATATAACCGTAGTATACATCGTTCTACTAATATGTCTCCATTTGAGATTGTGTATGGTTATAATCCCCAGTCCCCCACTGATTTGTTGCCATTGCCTCGCAATGAGCATTCTAACATGAATTTCAGGGATCGAGCTGACAAGGTGAAAAAGATGCAGTTGGAGGTTAAAGCTCATTTGGAGAAGATGGCCCAGGTGTATGAGAGACAAAAGAATCGAGGGAGGAAGCATGTGGTGTTCCAACCTGGAGAGTGGGTATGGTTGCATCTTCGCAAGGAGAGGTTCCCAAGTCAAAGGAAATCCAAGCTCCAACCAAGAGGAGATGGCCCATTTCAAGTGTTGGAGAGAATTAATGACAATGCCTATCGTCTCGACCTACCCGGTGAGTATGGTGTTCATGCAACCTTTAATGTTGCTGATTTGTCTCCATTTGATGTAGGTGATGAGGAGATGGTCGTGAAGGAAGTGGAGCAAGAAGGCCAAGAAGAGATCAAGGACAAGAGTGCCAAAGAGCCGACGGTGATGCCAATTGGACCTATTACACGTAGTCGAGCTCGTAAGTTACAAAGTGCTTTGAATTCTTTAATTCAATTTTGGATTTCTGATCTTGGTGACGTAGATATTACTGATGATCTCGTTGGAAAGTCGAGTTTGGTACTTTGTGTTGTAGGAATTGGAGAAGGAGAACAAAAAAGCTCGAACTACAATCTTTTGCTCTTAAAAGAGAAATGGTTTGGAGATGAGGAAACTTCAGGTTTGGATGACCTACATAAGTCACAAGTGATGGTAAGATTTTATAAAAATGAAGACTTGGAGGTAAGAAAGCATTTTTTCAAATTTCAATCATTTTGGGACAATTTCGGTAGCAAAATGCTTGACAAAAATATGTCAAAATTGATGAATGATGAGGATCTGAAGGTTTCTATTTTTTGTGAGCTTAACCATAATTTTTATGATGTGTTGGTGAAAAGAAATCTGATAAAACATGCATACTTTGCATTTTGTGCAAGTTTGTTCAAAAAATGAGTCTTTTCTGAAGAAAAGTGGACATTTCATGCTCTGTTGCTAAAATCTGTGAAATACCTTGCTTTTGAGGTCATGGATGAGTCATTAATAATTGTTGGAGACTTTTGGAACCAAAGTTTTGAGGGAATGAACTTGATCATAGAATTTCACCATTTTTCGGGTCAAGGCTATGAACCCTTACATGTGGAATTTTGTGATTTACTTGACTTGAAATTTCTTGAGTTTGAGTTCATATGTCAAGGCTATGTTTATTTGAGAGAAACTAACTTGGGAATTTTCTTATATTGTAGGTTGGTGGAACAACCAAGCTCTAAAGGAGGGGGAGATGGTGTGACCACCATATTGAAGAAGCTTGAGGGTGAAGGCTACATGAGCTACATCATTGCCAAGCTCGCCCGTGAAGCAATAACCAACACCGGGATCGAAACAAAGCAAAACCGAAGCAAGATAGATCACCTTGGGCGCCCCTTTGTTGGTGCATTGAAGAAAGGAGGCAGACACATTTTTGGCCTTGGGCGTGGGCACGCACAAGAGGCGAAATTAGACTGGTTTGTTGGTGCATTGAAAAAAGGAGGCAGACACATTTTTGGCCTTGGTCGTGGGCACGCACAAGAGGGATCCGACCCCCATTACCCTATTTTAGCTTATTTCATTTTCTTCCCCACTTGTTCCATGTAATTTCAATGGGTATGCACTAGATTTATCTTGGGATCATTATGTTAGGCTTAAATCCCATTTCTACCTTAGTATTTCTTGGTAATTGCATTTCTTGTTCCTAGGGTTATATATTAGGATTGGGGAAGGATCAAACTTAATTGAACTATCATTCATCTATCAAAATTTATCTTTCTTTTGTTCATCTTTTGAGGGTATCAAAGGTTGATCATCTTGGGGGTCAAGGGTTACTTGATTTCCACATCAAAACCGGGTCTATTCACATTGAATTTGTGTTAGGTTCGTCTTACTCAATTGGATTGCAAGTTTTGATTGAGTTAAGTATGTTCATTGATGCATTTTAGGTTTAGTTCTTGGGAGCTTGATCCTCATATCAAGTTTACTTGATCAAAACCCATTGTTTCATTGAACCCACTTGCCCTATCCTTTGTTTTGCTTTTGTTGCTTGTTTTCCCATTTCTTGCTTGCATACATCACACTTGCCCTATCCTTTGTTTTGCTTTTGTTGCTTGTTTTCCCAATTTCTTGCTTGCATACATCAGAAAGAAATACGAGTAATATTCGACATCACTGAAAAGATTAACCGTTTTCCATGTGATGACTTATACTACTTGCAGCAGCCATCAATTGGAACCTATGAAGGAACAATTGAAATTGCAGGACACGAGATCAGAGTCTTAGGCACCGCCGGAAAAGACAATGGGGTTATGATTTTGGGATTAAGTTTTCTCGAAAATCATAAACCATGGGTAAGAAAGGATAATGGTATAGAATTTAATCTGAAGGGTCACACCATCAGAATTAAATGACAAGTCCATTCTCCATTTATATCTCAGTAGGGATAATATATGAAGAATATAAGTCAGAATATTTCGCAGCTTATATTGATTCAGGATCAGGTATTTGCACGGCAAAACCAGGAGTTTTCCCTAGCGAAGCTATGGAATCATTACCCATTATTGCAGGAAGAGATTTTTCCCAAAAAATCTTAGTACTAAATAAGGGTATTCGACAAGCCAATATCATGATTGGAGGAGCATTTGGTACACCTTGGTATAAGGTAAAAACGCCTCCTATTTACTTTCATGACACAGGAGCGGATATTTTGTTAGGAAACAATTTTATACAATCCTTTACAAAATATGTTCAAGATAACAAAAGAAATTTGTTAATATTTACCACAAGTTGTGGAAATGAGATACAGGTGTTGCGCAGGGAAAAGGCATTCAACAGGTTAATGCCTATATTATTTCGCAGCAAACGTGGTGATAATGATGCCAAACTAACCCATCCAAAAATGCAGGATAAAAGAAAGTTTGGTAAGGCTTTGTTGTCTTTTAGACAGCAAGGATTTGATGAAGCTTCTATTGAGGAAATTATAAACCTCAAAGAAGCAATGCAGGAAATGAAGTCATTAAATATAACTTCACTAGACATTGATGGGGAAACTAAATTGTCCCTCGAAAATGTCAACAGACTTATCCAGAGAAACTTTAACGAGGATCCTCTGGCATGGTGGGATAAAAACAAGATCGAAGCCACTCTACAGGTAAAAGAACAATATAAATATGAGTATGTTCGATACAAACCCATCTTAATGAATATGCAGGATAAGAAAGATATGCAGCAAATTATCAAGGAGCATATTGATCTTAAACTCATCGAGCCTGGAGTCTCAGCTTATAGTAGCCCTGGATTCTTGGTAAGAAACCACGGTGAAATAAAGAGAGGTAAACCCAGGTTGGTAATAAACTATCAAGGTATTAACAAAATAATACAGTTTGATGGTTATTACATTCCGAGTAGAGAACACTTAATTGATTGCATCAAAGGTGCTAAAGTGTTTTCTAAATTTGATTGCAAATCTGGTTTCTATCAGATTAAGATGGAGAATGAGTCGAAGAAATTCACAGCATTCTCCACCCCACAAGGGCAATATATTTGGAATGTTATGCCAATGGGGCTTTCTAATGCCCCTCAGATATTCCAAAGAAAGATGGATAATCTATTTAAGGATTATCTAGAGTTTATGTTCGTCTACATAGATGACATTCTGATTGCATCTCGAAATATTAAAGAGCATATTAAACATCTTGAAATATTTTCTGATGCATGTCACAGGGAAGGTCTAGTTCTCTCTGAGAAAAAGGCCACTATCGCTGCTAACAAAATTGAATTCTTAGGAGTTCAAATTGATGAAGCAGGAATAGAGTTACAGGAACACATTGTGGAGAAAATCCGCAATTTTCCTGATATATTAAAAGACAAGAAACAACTTCAGAGTTTCTTAGGAGTTGTAAATTTTGCGGGTATGTTTATTAAAGACCTTGCAAAATATAGAAAGGATTTTAGACCACTCCTGAAAGAGACTGAAAGCTCTAGATGGAAATGGGAAGAAATCCATACCAAGAGAATTCGTGAACTAAAGTGTAACACCCCGGTTTTTGGTAACCCAGGTCGGGATGTCACCGCCACATCTCCCTAGTAAGACACGGTTTCTCCGAGCTTACTAAAGAGATGCAAGGCTAGGTATTGCAGTGTTCAAAATATTTAAAGCATTCAAAATAGCCCATACAATATAAATCGAAAATAACAATAGCATAGCGCAGCGGAAATATTTAGTTTAGTACAGTATCGCAGCGGAAAATATAAAAAGGGCCGACATGGCCAAAACACGGGTTAAACAGGCCCGTTCATAATATAGTCTAAGTATGAAATATAAAAGCAAAATAACAATCCCCAAAATCCCATGCATGATTCGTGCTCATACAGGCTCATTCCACATATTCTGTAAAGAAAGGAATAAAAATGGTTTTGATCAGCAAAATTGCTGAGTAAGTTAACACATGCATGATCGTAGGGTTTAAAAGCCATAAATTTAATAATTTAACAAAAGCATGATAATAACATAATATTTAATTTCATATAATCCATATCATATAGCACCATCTATCTCAGGCTCTATTTAATAACACATATCACATGGTTCAAGATAATAGCCATAATTTAAATATAAAGCATTTAAATAATTTAATTTGACAACAATATCATTTAATCTAGTTTAATTTAATTTAGAATCCCCATTACATTCCTGATTTGGTATTTCAAAGTTTCACGATAAAAATCGCGATGACAACAAGTTTAGCCGGTAGCCCGGCGGCCGCAGCCGTATCAGCCATACCCAGTACCACTCCGGAGCCTCGGGAAACCCATACGGATATTCACGAGAGTGTAGGCTCTAAGTTTCGCCGTTTTGGCAATATCACATTTCAAGTATAGCGCGCGGGGTCACCATCGTCCATTACGGCACGAAGTGAATCGTTAGGGGGCACCCTGCAGAGCACTCACCCCTAATTTTAATTTATCAAGTTTGTAAGGGGATTTAGTTTTTAAAATCTGTCTTCCAATGTATTAATTTAGAAACAATATCTCAATTCGTTTCAACCCTAAAGGTTAATTCCATGTTTCAACAAGATTTCAAAATTTCGTTTCGGTAAATCACAGTTTACTCGAAAATTCGTCTAAAATCAGATTTAATTCCAAAAATTCCGAAATTTCATATCTGACTCGGAAACACCAAGATCTACAACTTTCGTGTTTTAACTTTTTCAATCCGAGATACCTAAGTAGGTCAAAAATGCTAATTTTTGCATAACAAGAAATCTGTCCGAGTTTACAGGTCACAGTTTAAAGATTTCAAGTTCTAACATATCAATTCAACTCCAAATTTAATGAAATTTGACAGGGATCATCTTAAGACATTTATCTACAACTTTCATGTTCGGCCAAAGATCTAAAACAGCCTAGATCCTATGTCAAAAACGAGATCAAGATCATTCCTAAGTTCTGTCCAAGATTTCAAGATCTAAAATCAAACAGTTCGGTTTCGACAGGTTTTCACATATCAAATCAACTCCAAAAATTCTCAAATTTTTACAGTAACTAGGTCTAAGTCTTAGGAACGTTTTTCGTGTTTTAAGTTTTTCCGTTTGAGTTCGTTTTAAGGGTCGGAAAAATTCACCAAATCTGTTGCGTCGGTAGAAAAACAAAAGTGGACAGATTTGTGGTTCTTGTTGAATCTTTTAGGTTTCGAATGTTTTAAAATCTCCCAAAACCATGTAAGGTTAACTTACAGTGTCTATGAACGTCGGGAATGTCCAATTCGGAGGCGTGGCTTCCAGATCACCGTCTCTCCTCTCCGTTCGTCGGGTTCTACGATCTAGATTCGATACGGGGGTGTAGAAAGAAAAAGGAGATGATTAGGATTCGTTTTCGAATCGTTTATTGAATAGAGATTGGACCGAGACTTACCACGACTATGGAGATCTGTAGAGAAACTCGTCCAACAGCGTTCGTCTTGGTTTCGTGCCTCCGACGACTCCGGATTTAGGGTTTCGAACGTATAGAATGTTTTAGGGTTTCGTAAACTTGTTCGGGGCTCCCAAGGGGCGTATTTAGAGAATTCTCAATCCCTAGGGCGTCCACGGCCAACCTAAAGGTCTGGAGTCGAGAGATGTTCAACCGAAAGTCGAAAAATCCGCGTTCGGGCGAAAGATTCACGCAACGACCAAATATGTGGGGTGGCGCGGTCGTGGCGTGCTGAACCCCCTTTACCGCGCGGCCACCGCGCCGACTTCGCCTGGACTTCGGTCCGGGCGGGTCGTGCGATCCGTCGTGCGTTTCCGCCTCTCTTTCGGGTTTCTATCCCTCTATGCTTCCGAATTCCGATTTCCGGGGTATATTCGGGTTCTTACTTTCTCTCTAATTTTATTCTTAGTCTAGTTGGATGTTTTGGACTCGAATACTCGAGTTCATTAGTGTCGGGTGTTGGTGTTCCATTTATCCATCCTTTTGTTTAATTAAATTCCTTTAATTCCTTTTTAAGTAAAAGTCTCATTTCTCATTTCCTTATCTTTATTTATTTCTTTTATTTGCTGGATTGGTTTATTTATTTATAGTATTCATTTTATTTATTACTTATTTATTTAATTATTGTTTTATTTTATGTTGGAAAATTCTCGGGTATTACAGTCTACCCTCCTTAAGAATCAACTTCGTCCTCGAAGTTGTGTTTCGGCTTTTCTCGTCTCGTGCTAAGGTCTTGTGTTTGTTTTATTATATTGTGACTGAACTTAGAATTAAACTTCTAAGCTGCCTACGTACCCTGTGAAGGGATCAAGCCATAACGTAGTTCAAAAGTTTACAAAAATGCACGAAAAATTAGGGGGTATGACATCCTCTCCCCCTTAAGATTGCAGTTATGTCCCCATAACTGTGTCGGAATCGGTTTGGAACAATGTCGGGTATCGTTCCCTCATATCGGATTCTACTTCCCAAGTTGCCGTCTCACTTTCGTGGTTTGACCAAAGAACCTTGATCATCTTGATGGTTTTGTTCCTCGTTACTCGTTCCTTAGTATCGAGAATACGCACTGGGACCTCTTCGTAAGTCAAATCTTCATCGAGCTCAATTATCTCCGGTTGAAGTACATGTGTCGGGTCCGGCACATACTTCTTTAGTTGTGAGACATGGAAGACATTATGAACTCTATCTAAGTGTGGCGGTAAAGCCAATCGGTAGGCTAGAGTTCCGACTCGTTCTAGAATTTCGTAAGGTCCTATGTATCGAGGACTTAACTTCCCTCGTTTGCCAAAGCGCATCACCCCCTTCATGGGTGATATCTTTAGCATGACCCTATCTCCCACTTGACATTCTAGGTCTCGTCGTCTCACGTCGGCATAACTCTTTTGACGGTCTTGAGCGGCTTTCATCTTCCCTTGAATCACTTTGATTTGTTGAGCCATGTCTTCGATAAGTTGTGGTCCCACTACCACGGACTTATCGTTTTCTTCCCAGCTCAAAGGGCTTCGGCACTTTCGTCCATACAATGCCTCGAAAGGTGCCATGCCGATACTAGCATGGTAGCTATTATTATAGGAAAACTCAATCAAGGGTAAATGAGATTCCCAATTCCCTTTGAATTCCAACACGCATGCTCTCAGCATGTCTTCTAGTGTTTGGATTGTTCTCTCGGTTTGTCCATCCGTCATCGGGTGGAATGCGGTGCTCATTTTGATTTGAGTACCGAGAGCTTTTTGTAACTCTGTCCAGAAATGAGAGACAAATCTACTGTCTCTATCGGAAATGATATCATGTGGTACTCCATGTCGTCGTACCACATTATCAATGTAGGCTCGGGCCAATTGGTCCATAGTCCACGTGTCTTTCATTGGGATAAATATGGCTGTCTTCGTTAGCCTATCCACAATCACCCAAATCTTGTTCATGCCTTTAGGTGATCGGGGTAATCCCGAGACAAAGTCCATTGAGATGCTATCCCACTTCCAACTTGGAATCTCTAGTGGTTGCATCAATCCTAAGGGTTTATGCCGCACTGCCTTAACCTTTTGGCAGGTGAGACATCTCGCCACGAAATTTGCCACTTCCTTCTTCATTCCCGGCCACCAATAGATCTTCTTCAGATCCTTGTATAGCTTGTCACCTCCGGGATGAACGGAATATGGCGTGTTGTGCCCTTCCTCCATCAACCTTTGCTTCAATTCGGCACATTTAAGAGGCACACACCATCTACCTTTAAAACGGATGCTTCCATCCTCGTGGACAGCAAATCCTATTGCCTTTCCTTCGGCAACATACCCTTTTATCTTCTCGAGTTTCGGATCGCCCGGTTGAGCGAGTCGAATCTCGTCCAATATTGGAGTTTCTACGACCATGGCATTGACCGTTTCTCTCACTGTGCCAGGATGCACAAGTTCTAACTCCAATCTTGCCAAATCCATGTACAATGCCGGCGGAATTACCAACGAGTTTGCCACGTGTTGGGTTTTCCGACTTAGGGCATCGGCTACCACATTCGCCTTCCCCTCGTGGTATGCTATCTCTAAATCGTAGTCTTTAATAAGTTCCAACCACCTTCGCTGTCTCAAATTCAACTCCTTCTGAGTGAATATATATTTCAAGCTCTTGTGGTCGGTGAACATTCGACACTTCCGCCCATAAAGATAATGTCTCCATATCTTTAGAGCGAAAACGACCGCTGCCAACTTTAGGTCATGTGTCGGATAATTTTCCTCGTGAGGTTTCAGTTGGCGTGATGCATAGGCTACGACTCTCGAGTCTTGCATCAAGACACAACCTAAACCTTCCTTCGAAGCATTGCTATATACTTCGAAGTCACCATTTTCTGATGGTAATGTTAATACGGGTGTGGTTGTGAGTCGTTTCTTCAGCTCTTGAAACGATGTCTCACATGCTTCGGTCCACACGTATTTTGCTCCTTTCTTAAGTAGCTGGGTCAAAGGACGTGCAATCCTTGAAAAGTCCTTCACAAATCGTCTATAATATCCGGCTAATCCAAGGAAACTCCTTATTTCCGTTGGACTTTTCGGAGTTGCCCATTCAGTTACGGCAGAGACTTTTGCCGGATCCACTGATACTCCATCAGCGGATACTATGTGTCCGAGAAATGCCACTTCTTTCAGCCAGAAGTCACATTTCGACAGCTTGTCGTATAGCTGATTTCTTCGCAGGATCTCCAACACTTGATGTAAGTGCTTCGCATGCTCCTCCTCGCTCTTCGAGTAGATCAGGATGTCGTCGATGAACACTACGACGCACTGATCTAACAATTCTCGGAACACGTTGTTCATGAGATTCATGAACATGGCCGGAGCATTTGTTAGCCCGAAGGATAACACTGTGAACTCGTAATGGCCATATCGTGTTCGAAACGCCGTCTTTGGAATGTCCTTCTCGGCAATCCTCAATTGATGATACCCAGATCGCAAATCGATCTTCGAGAATACTGAAGCTCCCTTCAGTTGATCAAATAGATCCTCTATTCTCGGTAGGGGGTATTTATTCTTAATGGTCACTTGGTTTAGTCCTCGGTAATCTATGCAAAGACGTAATCCTCCGTCTTTCTTCTTGACAAACAAAACCGGTGCTCCCCAAGGGGACGTACTCGGTCTTATGTAACCTTTTCCTAATAGCTCCTCGAGTTGTTCCTTTAACTCCTTCATTTCCAATGGCGCCATCCGGTACGGAGCTTTTGAGACAGGCTCTGTCCCCGGAATGAGATCT
The DNA here is from genome assembly GCA_030278955.1 of Hygrophila difformis. Lineage (NCBI taxonomy): Eukaryota > Viridiplantae > Streptophyta > Magnoliopsida > Lamiales > Acanthaceae > Hygrophila > Hygrophila difformis. The sequence continues at coordinate 17,754,067 of JAOANR010000001.1, forward strand.
ATGGTGAATTCAAGATCTCTCTCAGGTGGCATGCCCGGAACGTCTTCAGGGAATACGTCCGGGTATTCTCTTACCACTGGTATGCTATCAACCTTGTTCTCTTCCGCCTCAAGGTTGTGCACATAGCACGCATATAGTTCATACCCCTTACGCATCAAGTTATTTAGTTTAAGTGCACTAACGATTTTGTTACTTTTCTTAGGGGGCTGAGAGTAAAAGATAACTCTCTTTCCCCTACTTTTCGACAAGGTGATCTTTTGCTTTTGGCATTCGATCACCGCTTTATACTGGGATAGCCAATCCATCCCCAGTATGATGTCAAAGTCTCTTAAGTTAAATTCTACCAAGTTCGCGAAGAATTCTACGTTCTTTATCACTATAGGAATTCCGTTATATCGTTTAGAGCAAGACACTACTTCTCCAGAAGGCAATTGAATTCCTAAGCTAATTCTCTCGCACTTAGGTAGATCTAACTCAGGCACTATCCTTGATGCAATAATTGAGCAACTAGCTCCGGAATCAAATAAAATTCTAAGGGGTGTATTCAAAACGTGAAATGTACCTGCCATCACTTCTCCTTGCGCAGGCACGTCCGCTTGGTTCACCACGTTCAGCCTCCCCATAGGGCGTCCCTGATTGCCCTGCTGATTCGCATTCGGCTGCTGATTTTGTTGCTGGTTTTGATTCTGTGGGGGCGGAGGTCGTTGGTTCTGGTTCTGGTTTTGCGGCCTATTTTGAGGGGGTCTGTACCCTTGGTTATTGCCATTTCGCCCGTTTTGGTTTTGAGGCTGTTCTTGCCCTGCGACCAAATCGTCCCTCTTCGTTATGTTCTCAAGCCTAGTTCGACATTCCCGTCGAACGTGACCCATTCGACCGCATCGGTAACAAGCGCCTTGTTGCGGGCATCCCCTTGCCAGATGTGGTCGTCCACATCGCGGGCAAGGCGGGTACCGGATCTTCTTGATTGAACCTCCTTCCCGTGTTGGTTTGTTGGGGCCTATTCGACCCTCTGCGCTGCTCGTTCCTTCCAGTGTTGTTATCGTTTCTCGAGTCTCGGCTTCTCTTGTCTTGAGGACCCCTGCTGGACTCCCCACTCACCCTTCTTTTCAGCTGCTGCACGCGTGCTACCGCTACAGCGCGATCGTACACGGCTTGCAAGTCGGGGTAGTGTACTCCCGCGATCACTTCGCGCACAGACAGGTTCAGTCCCATCTCGAACTTCTGTGCCTTTTCCGCATCAGTAGGCACTAGCCTTGGTGCGAACCTCACCAGCTCCTTAAAGCGGGTGTAGTATTCTTGCACCGTTTGGCTTCCTTGCTTCAGTGACAGGAATTCCTCGTACATGGCAGCTTTGGTACTCAAGGGATAGAATCGATCCCTGAGTAGTTCCATCATCTCCATCCATGAGTAAGGCTCGTCATCTTCAGTTAGTTTGGCTTGCGTTGCTTGCCACCAGTCGTCAGCTTCGCCTCCCAAGTAGTATGAAGCGACATGTACCCTCTCTCCTTCCGGACATTTGACCGCTCCCAGCAGCTTGTCAAAAGTCCGGATCCATTCCTCCAGTTTAGTTGGATCCTCCTCACCAGCATAGTGGGGCGGCTGGTAGGGATTCACCATCGCTAGGTAGTTAGGGCGAGCTTGGGGCGGAGGTACCGCCGCAGCTTGACCCTGGTTGACTTGCGCGTTTCCGAGCGCAATCAACACTTCCTCTATCGTCCTAAGACGATCGCCTACATTGTTCGGTGCGGGGGCATCCTGCGCACCTTGGGGCTGTTCCTCATCAGGTTGGTTTGGTTCAGTGACGTTTGGTGGTGTTTCAGTAGGTGTTTCAGTAGTGGTTTGGGGAGCAGGTTGGGCTCTGCCTCTTCCTCTTCCTCTGGGTGCCATTCTGGTACAAATAGGATAGTTTAGGACTGATGAATTTAGCATATAGTCTAAGCAATTTGTATGAATGTATATGTGTGTAGTAATTTAGCACGTGGTGCTTTGTTCGAACTAAGGAGCATCGTATGCTTCGAGGTTTTATTTTATTTTGTTTTGTTTGTTTTGATTTAAACAAAATAAATCGGGCATTTTATTTCCTCAAAAGAAATTTTAGTACAAAAGTAGAAATATTTTTCTAGCAAAACAATGTCTAACAGTAGAATCTCTAGTGCCTCATGACGTCTCTCGGCGGGGTAGCAGGATCTTCCTCCGGATCTTCCTCCTCCGAACTCGGCGGTAGTAGATCGTCAAAGATAGTGTTTAAATCTTGCCCGTGGGCATCGATGTATTCCTTTAGTATTAAGTTTTGTGTAGTGAGGGTTTGGACTTGGCGCTCGAGTTGGTTTATGCGGTGATGATCCGCCTCTCTCAAGTTGCCCATGTGATGTAAATTGGCCTCCAATTGAGCCATACGGTACTTCATTTGCTCTAGGGTTTGGTGGGAATCGAGGTGAACGCTCATCATCCTGACCATCAACTGCATCATGTCCTGACTAGCCATCTAGCGCAAGCAAGAGATCTAAGTTAATATTCGCCAAGATTCTAGTTCAATTCGCCCAGATTCTAAGTTCGAGTTTCCAAGATTCTAAGTTCAAGTTTCGCCAAGATGCTAAGTTCAAGTTTCGCAAACATTCTAAGTTCAAGTTTCGCCAAGATTCTAGTGCAAGTTTCGCCAAGATTCTAAGTTCAAGTTTCCAAGATTCTAAGTTCATAGCAGAGATGCAACATGCATATGCAAATGATAGTTCCCCCCAATAATAATTTAATGCACCATATATATATATTTTTCCATGGGTTTTAAAATAATTTTTTTTTTTTTTTTCCATGGAAATAATAATTTAAAATTTAAAATAATAGTCAAAATACTAATAATAGTTCAAAAATAGTAATGGTTTAAAAATAATAGTTTAAAAATAATAATGGTTTAAATAATAGTTTAAAAATAGTAATGGTTTAAAAATAATAGTTTAAAAATAACCTGGCTCTGATACCAACTTGTAACACCCCGGTTTTTGGTAACCCAGGTCGGGATGTCACCGCCACATCTCCCTAGTAAGACACGGTTTCTCCGAGCTTACGAAAGAGATGCAAGGCTAGGTATTGCAGTGTTCAAAATATTTAAAGCATTCAAAATAGCCCATACAATATAAATCGAAAATAACAATAGCATAGCGCAGCGGAAATATTTAGTTTAGTACAGTATCGCAGCGGAAAATATAAAAAGGGCCGACATGGCCAAAACACGGGTTAAACAGGCCCGTTCATAATATAGTCTAAGTATGAAATATAAAAGCAAAATAACAATCCCCAAAATCCCATGCATGATTCGTGCTCATACAGGCTCATTCCACATATTCTGTAAAGAAAGGAATAAAAATGGTTTTGATCAGCAAAATTGCTGAGTAAGTTAACACATGCATGATCGTAGGGTTTAAAAGCCATAAATTTAATAATTTAACAAAAGCATGATAATAACATAATATTTAATTTCATATAATCCATATCATATAGCACCATCTATCTCAGGCTCTATTTAATAACACATATCACATGGTTCAAGATAATAGCCATAATTTAAATATAAAGCATTTAAATAATTTAATTTGACAACAATATCATTTAATCTAGTTTAATTTAATTTAGAATCCCCATTACATTCCTGATTTGGTATTTCAAAGTTTCACGATAAAAATCGCGATGACAACAAGTTTAGCCGGTAGCCCGGCGGCCGCAGCCGTATCAGCCATACCCAGTACCACTCCGGAGCCTCGGGAAACCCATACGGATATTCACGAGAGTGTAGGCTCTAAGTTTCGCCGTTTTGGCAATATCACATTTCAAGTATAGCGCGCGGGGTCACCATCGTCCATTACGGCACGAAGTGAATCGTTAGGGGGCACCCTGCAGAGCACTCACCCCTAATTTTAATTTATCAAGTTTGTAAGGGGATTTAGTTTTTAAAATCTGCCTTCCAATGTATTAATTTAGAAACAATATCTCAATTCGTTTCAACCCTAAAGGTTAATTCCATGTTTCAACAAGATTTCAAAATTTCGTTTCGGTAAATCACAGTTTACTCGAAAATTCGTCTAAAATCAGATTTAATTCCAAAAATTCCGAAATTTCATATCTGACTCGGAAACACCAAGATCTACAACTTTCGTGTTTTAACTTTTTCAATCCGAGATACCTAAGTAGGTCAAAAACGCTAATTTTTGCATAACAAGAAATCTGTCCGAGTTTACAGGTCACAGTTTAAAGATTTCAAGTTCTAACATATCAATTCAACTCCAAATTTAATGAAATTTGACAGGGATCATCTTAAGACATTTATCTACAACTTTCATGTTCGGCCAAAGATCTAAAACAGCCTAGATCCTATGTCAAAAACGAGATCAAGATCATTCCTAAGTTCTGTCCAAGATTTCAAGATCTAAAATCAAACAGTTCGGTTTCGACAGGTTTTCACATATCAAATCAACTCCAAAAATTCTCAAATTTTTACAGTAACTAGGTCTAAGTCTTAGGAACGTTTTTCGTGTTTTAAGTTTTTCCGTTTGAGTTTGTTTTAAGGGTCGGAAAAATTCACCAAATCTGTTGCGTCGGTAGAAAAACAAAAGTGGACAGATTTGTGGTTCTTGTTGAATCTTTTAGGTTTCGAATGTTTTAAAATCTCCCAAAACCATGTAAGGTTAACTTACAGTGTCTATGAACGTCGGGAATGTCCAATTCGGAGGCGTGGCTTCCAGATCACCGTCTCTCCTCTCCGTTCGTCGGGTTCTACGATCTAGATTCGATACGGGGGTGTAGAAAGAAAAAGGAGATGATTAGGATTCGTTTTCGAATCGTTTATTGAATAGAGATTGGACCGAGACTTACCACGACTATGGAGATCTGTAGAGAAACTCGTCCAACAGCGTTCGTCTTGGTTTCGTGCCTCCGACGACTCCGGATTTAGGGTTTCGAACGTATAGAATGTTTTAGGGTTTCGTAAACTTGTTCGGGGCTCCCAAGGGGCTTATTTATAGAATTCTCAATCCCTAGGGCGTCCACGGCCGACCTAAAGGTCTGGAGTCGAGAGATGTTCAACCGAAAGTCGAAAAATCCGCGTTCGGGCGAAAGATTCACGCAACGACCAAATATGTGGGGTGGCGCGGTCGTGGCGCGCTGAACCCCCTTTACCGCGCGGCCACCGCGCCGACTTCGCCTGGACTTCGGTCCGGGCGGGTCGTGCGATCCGTCGTGCGTTTCCGCCTCTCTTTCGGGTTTCTATCCCTCTATGCTTCCGAATTCCGATTTCCGGGGTATATTCGGGTTCTTACTTTCTCTCTAATTTTATTCTTAGTCTAGTTGGATGTTTTGGACTCGAATACTCGAGTTCATTAGTGTCGGGTGTTGGTGTTCCATTTATCCATCCTTTTGTTTAATTAAATTCCTTTAATTCCTTTTTAAGTAAAAGTCTCATTTCTCATTTCCTTATCTTTATTTATTTCTTTTATTTGCTGGATTGGTTTATTTATTTATAGTATTCATTTTATTTATTACTTATTTATTTAATTATTGTTTTATTTTATGTTGGAAAATTCTCGGGTATTACATAAAGCAAGTCTGTAATAGCTTGCCAAAACTCGCGATACCTCAGGATGAGGATGAGCTGGTAGTCTACACAGACGCCAATGATTTTCGATGGGCAGGAGTGCTCATGAGAAAAACAACTACGGGTCAAGAACCTTGTAGATACACAGGAGGGTTGTTCACTGAACAACAAGCCAAACTTTGGCATATTAACGAGAAGGAATTCTTTGCAGTATGGAAAACATTTAAAAAATGGCCTTTATTCTTACTTGCAAAGAAATTTGTATTAAAAGTTGATAATACTAATGTTAGGGCTTTTTTAAAAAATAAACTTGAATCAAAAATTGAAAAAGCTCGTATTATCAGATGGCAAGCTGAATGTCAATATTATACTTATGATATTGATGTTATAAAATCTCATGAAAATGTTCTTGCAGATTTCTTGACGAGAGATGGAAGCATTTGAAGCTGATTCCATCATTACGAGATTCAGGCACCTCAGAGAAAACCTAGAGGAGCTATCAAAGCATTTTGGACAGCTCGAGATCAATGCACGAGCAGCTGGCCAAATACAACAGAGCGATGTGGACATGGTCCGCAACAATATACGAACCTCCCATATAGCAATGACAGCACTATGGGAAACAGTATTAGAGCCAATCAGGAAAGCGTCAGCTTCCCTGGTAAACAAAGAGAAATGTGCCCAAAAAGCTAAAGTGGTCACATATGAAGAAGCAGATTCAAGCACTGCTTCAAAGGAACCATTGTCGGATACCGACAAAAATGTTGAGCAAGAGGAAAGTCACATTTCCGAAAGCTCAAGTCAACCCACTGCCTCTGGGGTGAAAGAGGAAGAAATTAACCTTAGGCCAATGACAGGCACCTCTAAGGTTAATTCAGATGAGAAGGTCCTATCTACTGCCTGGCTGGACTACCAAGGAAAATGGGAACAACTGGTTTCCAAAAAGGGAATTAACCCTAGCAAAACAGTAATCGAGACATCCGGGAGATACAACAGGGTATGGATGCTCGAAGGATCGAAACCAGAAGAAGTTCGGAAGTGGTATGACTTTGGAGCATTAGCATCTGTTCATACTACATCACCAGGGTTTCCGGAAATCGAAAAACTTCCGGGATGGATAAGTAGTGCGGTGCACGAATCATGGCAGAACAACCCGCACCTGCAAAGAGGAGATATTCTGGAGCTTAAGTTCATTTCAGCGGCACCAGAGATAGTCGGAAAAGGTTCTTATCCGGTCTTTCAATTTATTAAATTACAGAGACCTGATATGATTGCCTTCAACAGAGTTAAGTCTATGGATGAGAAGGCACCATTAGTATCTTCAATCAGCAAAGATGAAATCTCCACCCGACGAGCATGGGGATTCTGGGTCTGTCTCACCGAGATGGAAAAGGTTAAATATCCGTTTAAAATATTCTCAAACAATTTAAATGGATCGTTCCTGGTTAATTCTTTAACAGGGAAAAGCACAGAGTTTGCGGAAACCTCATTTGAGAAGAAGAGGTTACTCATCTGGGAAAACAAGTTGCCAGCAACCGAGTCTACCAGAAAAAAGGCATGCAATATGATGCATGTTGGCCAATGGGATAACCACATATGCCCATATTGTGCAGAACAGGAGAAACCCCTATTCGGCACAAAGATCCGGGTAACCCAGAAAAAATCCGGACCCGAACAGGACAAAGGGAAGAAACGTCCAAAAAACTTTCACAAGCCAAAGTAAGATTAGCTGGATGTAAAAGAAAAAGAGGTGTCGGCAACACTCATAATTAAAAGCCGACAAAGAAGGGCAGAGTGGCTGGCAGAAAGTGGCCGACAAGAGAAGGTGGAAAGTTGACAAAAGCCACCTAACGCAATAATTCAAAAAAGGACAATAATGTAGCCGGTGGAAATTAAGGCCAAGTGACGAACGCAGTGACGTCACAAGGATTTAGAGGAAGATTGGAATCCGGGGCTGAAGTCCGCGGGCGCCTATAAATAAAGGAGTTTGAAGCAGATGGAAGGCATCGAAAATTCCTCCCAACTCTTCAAAGTATTTGTAATATTTCTCTTTCTGCATATTTCCTTTCAAGTCTGTAAAAGTATGGGGTATTCCCCCAAGAGTCTTGTATCCTCCATGAGGAACTAAGTGTCTGTCTTCTCCGTTAGGGGAAATTATGTTTAAATAATATTTTTAATATTTCTTCAGTAAAATCCAGGCTTCCAAATATCCCAAATATCCCGATAATATAATTAAAACCCTTTATTCATATCTTGATACGTCCTAAGGTAGGAAACGAAATAGGACTGTGCTGTTTGTTGCTGAAGGAGCCAAGAATCGGTGAACCATCGGTCGCGGCTGCGTGGTTGGAGGAAGTCCGTAAAATCCCGGAGCTTAGGAAACCCGGCAGCAAGGCGGTCAAAGCCAAGGTATGAAGTTTAGTGCTTAATTTAATTATCGGAAGCATGATGGGCAGTTATTGGATTAAATTTAATGAAAAATCTAAAGTTTGGGGTCAAAGTGTAAAAGGGCAAAAGTTGATAAGTCAACTGATGGGGTCAAAATATAATAAAGGAAAGTAGGTGGGCTCAATTATTATTTTAAAAAGTCTAAATGGCCCAAAATTGAACAAAAGTGGTTTGTTATGGCCTAAAATCATAACTCAAACTTGTTATGGCTCAAAAGTGGAAATGACTACTTGTTATGGCCTAAATTAACTATTAACTCTTTTTATACGTATAATTAATCTACCGATGTTGGGGCAGTTAACGTTGTAGTAAAAATAAAATAAAATAATGCTTGAGGGTTTATTTGTTTTCAGTTTCAGTAGTACGAATATTTGTTAAGGATTTCAATAACGTTGAATATAATTATTATTTTAATTACAAAAATACAAAATTGTTGATATTTGCAGGGTGTCCTGGACTCCTGGTATCACTATTCATGCGTGTGCTTCACAAAGGACACTGAACAGAGGGATGGGGACTTTGGAAATTAAATGCAAGAATAAGGTGGAAAAAATTAAGACAAACAAATTATAATTAAGCTGTTAATTAATCCAAAATTTTGGCTAATCAAGATAGAAAATAGATAGTGGGAGTCAATGCCACACAAATGATAAAGGAACCACGTATCCAATTTTAGTAGTTCCATAAAATTAAATTTTTTTGTTTTCTTTTTAGACCCAAATTATTCTATTTAATTATAGTGAAATAATTTAAATTTAATTATTACTTATGAGGGTGTATTAAACTAAAACTCTATAAGAATTTTTGGACTTTTAAAGTTCGGGTGTATGCAGTCCGGATTATAAAAATTCTTTAAAAACTTTGATATATTCAATACACATTTCAAAAAATCTTTAAAAATCTTGAGATATTATATTAAACACATATTTTAAAAAGTCTTTAAAATATTTTACATATTCAAAAGTCTATTGACTTCAACCCTCCACATATTTTAATGAATTTCCTTTAAAAAAATAATTGTATAAAATCTTTCCAAACAATCAAAGATGTTTATGGATTGTAAACAAAATCAGCCAAACTCTTCCATGTAGGATATGTACAAACTCAGCTAACTATACGTGGATTCTATTGATTTTATACATCCACCGACTTTTTAAAGTCCAACAAAATCTAACGAAATCTAAATTGAGCACCCCTTTAATTTTAGACCCAAATTATCAGTGAAATAATTTAAATATTACTTAATATTGCTGGAATTATTCAATTCAGTAATGGTCCCTGGCGTAGTCGCCAGAACCAACGGATTAATTATTCCGATAATCCCCGAGGGCCCAGTATCCAAACAAAAGGCCAAGAAATTTTCTGATGCACTGTATAAATTTTTCTTGCAGGAAACAGTAACTTGGACCCCAGGAAGCCCAAAAACTGCAAATAATGATCCGGATAGATCAAACCCGGACAAGCCCTGGATCCATTAACATGGATTCCCCATTTCGGAATTAAATAAAGATGAAAGAAGGTCTTAGGATGCACAAGGAAAGTCCAACAAGCATGAAGAGGCCCATAAAGGAGCTCCTCGGAAAAGTAGCCGGAGATCAGCCGGAACCACCACCGGACGTCGGATAATATAGTTTGTAATAGTGTAGAAAATAAGAACATGCGAAAATTGACTAAGGCATTGGAGCCAATGCGGTTTAAATCGCATCGATGCGGTATAAACCGCATCGACCCCAATGCGGTTTAATACCGCATCGCCCTACATGCCTTAGCGTTTTCCCTAGTTCTCTCAATGCGGTATTATTCAATTCGGTATTCCCATAAAACCGAATTGCTTAATCCGCATCAGTTATTATTATTATTCTAAGTTTCCAATGCGGTTTCAGTGTTCAATTCGGTATAAATCGAATTGCCTCACTAAACCGCATCACCCTAGTATTATTATTATTTTATTATGTGTAAGTGTTCAATGCGGTATTGATGACCAATTCGGTATAAACCGAATTACTACATTTAAACCGCATTGACCTATTTTCCTTTGTAATAGATAGGTTCCGAGAGTCCAATGCGGTCTTTTGCCTTCAATGCGGTTTATACCGCATCGATGCGATATAAACCGCATCACCCTCCCCTAAACCGCATTTGGTCCATTTTTGATGTATTTTTCATTTCTCTTATTCCTAAGGGGTTTGGCCTATAAATATGTCCCCCCCCCCCCATTTGTACACAACTTTGCTTAATATTGAAATCCATTCTCATATTTTCAAAGTTCATAACCGAGAGCACTCTTTCAAAAGTGTTCTCCCCCATCCGTGTTTGTCTTGAACTTATGTTCATTTCCCTCACGCCATCAAGTTGGAAGCTTGCTCGATGGATTGTCAATGAATGATGCACTTGAAGGAAGTCATTTGTCTTGAGTTAATCTCATTTCCCTTGGCAAGTTCGGGTCCCCTTCATTCATAAGCTTTCTTAACCTCTATCTCATAATTTAGTTTTATCATCTCTTGTTATATCTATCCTTGTGTGTGTTCTTGTTCTTCATCATCTTACACTTCCATATCCATCTAATCATCATCATTTACCTAACCCTAAAATTCAGTCAATATTAATCCGTATATTGTCACTAATCAAGTTTCGATCTACGGCATATATAGAAATTTTGGTATCAGAGCCAAACTTATTAGTGCAATAGGATTATTCTCTATATTCTCCATACCATTTTTCTCCATAACTTGTTTGTTGTTGATGTTAGTCTTGTTATCCTAATCTCATGTATGAATGTGCTTGCATGATTATTTAAGTTTGTTGGATTAAACAAGATTATTAAAGAGCAAACAGTTAAGGGTTTTGTGGGTCTGGGAGTGAGATTTGGCTTGAGTTCTTGGTGTTCATAGTGATACTCAACTTTGTTCATCCAAGACTCATTTTGTTCTTGGCAAATTGATGTAATAGTATAGTCTGATCTTGCATGGGAAAGACTGGAGTACAATAGCTTTCATCATTAAATTGTCCAATCATTTGCCTTAATTCGGCGCCTTGAACAGTGGGATTGGATTTGTGATATTGTAAAATATGGTCTGCATTTAATTCTCCAAGAGAGTACAAGACATCCACCCGAAAAAGGAGGAAGAAAAGGTCAAATTTTGCGGGCCATCCAATTTGGAATCAATTCGGTTTATACCCCTCAATTCGGTATAAACCGCATTGCCTGGCGTACACCGCATCGACCCTCCAGTTGAAGAATTTTGCCAAGGCTCGACACCCAACTCGGTCTTCCCCATAAACCGAATTGCCTCTAAATCGAATTGCTTGAAGAAATTTCGCACCAAGTACCAAGGGAGCCATCAATTCGGTCTATTGCCTCAATGCGGTTTTGACACCCATTTCGCATTACATCAGTAAACCGCATTGATTGAAGAATTTTTATTTTATAAGTGTTGGAAATTTTCTTATTCCTTCACTTGTATTATTTTTCTTCTATTTTTGAGTGGAATACAATAAGGTGAATATCGGACTGGCACAATTGTGAAACCCTAGCCCAAGAAGCCACTTGAGTAATTTTACAATAAAGTGGATATTGGACTAGCACCTTGTGAAACCTAGCCCGAGAAGTCATTTGAGTATTCGGGGGTTATTCCGAGTGTTTAGTAAGGTTTTATTTTACACTTCTCAATTGGGACAAATGTCACTGTTCTTGCTTGCAATATCTGTTTAAGACTGTGAACTGGATCATACTGCAGTACATACATACATTCTATGCGTTCTTTGATTGAGTCGAACAGTTCATTTGACTCTTGAGCTGTGCGTACAAAATATCTGTGTGTACTTCAATAAAATGGGCTACAATCTTCAAGTCCTACTCTCCAACACTGGTTAGGGAATTTTATGCAAATCTTTCTCCTGATATTTTAAGTGCAAACTCACCATGGGCAGGAAAGATTTATATTCGATGGAAGTTCATAAACCTTACCCCTGCAACAATCAATGAGTTGTTAGAACTACCTCCCAACGACGACCTCGGAGATCCCTTGGAGTATTTGCCACAGGAGCCTGCTGAACTTGCCTATGCCATTTCCAATGAACGAGCTTTTGATTTCGTAAGACAGAAATGCAGCTCTTCTGACCTGACCATGAAATTGCACTGCCTCTACTACTTGTGTCGTGCAAACATTCTTCCAATGAAGAATGCTTCACAATTTTCTTTGGAGATGGATAAACTTTTGTTCATTATTAATACTGGGATTGTGCTTATTAACTTTGGTTTTCTTGTGTTAAAAGAATGATAGGTTTCACTCGAGAGCGCATTTCCAAGTCTGCCAGTCTTCCTTACCCAGCCTTGATCACTTTGCTGATGCACAAACATCGCATCAAGGTTGACAAAAATGAACTTGTGAAAGTCAATGTGCACACCCCTACTCCGATCTGCGGGACAAGCATAATGACTTCAAAGATGGTCCTCGCTTAACTGGTTCTGATCGTGTGCAGCAGATTAAAGCTGAACTACTTGCCCTTAGCGACAAGCAAACAAAGATTAGCTAGGAGGCCATAGCAACAAAGAGGAAGATCAATAAGCTCATTAGCATGCTCCCGGGTTCTCTGTCTCCTCCTAGAAAAGGTTCTTCCAGCACGGCCCGAACTGCTGAGCAAAATTCTTTTGTTGATGAGGAAATTCATCAGATGGAGTTGTCTGATCCATCAAGGGGGAGAAAGTTGGTGTCTATGGTTGGTAATGGTTGGCTTTGGGTAACATTTTCTGACTAAAAACTTTTTCTGTGAATGTCTGATAGTTGTTGAAACTTTGTATTGATGATACTCTGTTCTGTTGGTTTTTGCTTTTGTTTCTGATACTATTTTTGTTTCTGAATGTTGTGGACTTGTTTGAACTACTGATTATCTGTCGTCTGTGATGTTAATGTTGATAGTCTGAACTGATCATATGGATGTTGCTCTATGGATGTGCTAACATGTGCTTATCTGTTTAATGCTTGCATTATTGATATTCTGTTAGACATCTGTTTGATGGATCATCATCTCCATGAAATGTGGGGGAGATTGTTAATACATTGTTTGAACTTTATAACCTGTACTTTTTATTGTGATGTTGTCACAGGTGTTAGCACATTGCTCTAATGACGACATTTATCAGACTCGATTGGAAATTACTGATTTGTCTATAAATACTTGTATTGAGTCTGTAATCAGTAAGATTGAGTATTCATTGTTTAGATTTTTCATTGTATAAGTCTTGAGAGTTTTTCACTGTACTTGAGTTTTCAAGATAGTTAGTTAGATCTTCAAGAAGATTATACTTTGTGAACAATTCAAGTTTTAATTGATCTGCGCTTATTGGAATTCTGGAGTCGAAGATTCAGGTTTATCAAAGAAGAAGAACGAAGGAGATCAGACTCAAGGAGGTTCTTGAGAATTGGATCTGGAGGAGTTTCCTGCAGGCCATCGTTAAGGGGGAGTCCTAACAACGGAGATCATCTAGATAGTTCGTCTAGTGTTGAGTCCGATTCTAATGTTGAATCTAGGTTGAAGTCTGTAGAGTTTTTGGTTCTTCTTAGTCTAGATAGCCTGGATTGATATCCCCAGATGTAGGTTGCAAAACCGAACTGGGTCAACAAATTCTTGGTGTTCCTTATTGCTATCCACACAAAGTTACAACACTACTAAAACGACATTAACTGAATATTGGGTTAAAAGGACCTTCAGTTAATTTATACAATTGGTCACATTATTGATGAAAACGCATTGCAAAACCGTAATGAAGGCAAAAATGTATAATACCTCCAGTGTATACAGTTTTTCTCTATGCTTTCATTTGTGAACCTAGGGAAAAAAAAAAAAAAAAAAAAAGATTCTTTGTTTTATGTATTACACTACATTAAAGATCACTAGAGATCTGGATTAGGATGAATCTCAATTATTAATATTAATTGAATATTATTATTATTATTGTTATTATTATTATTATTATACATTAATTAAACATTATGGTTGGGCCGTTGGGGTTCGATTCTTATCCGATCCTTTATCTCTCTTCTTTATTCCCTTGTAATTTGTGTGGCTTGAGCTCTCACACACCCCACAAACAATTTGTAATTTATTATATAAAAATTGTATTTGCAAAAAAATTCGAGTTTCTTTGAGTTGCAATGAGTGATGACTCTTATGCATGAATAAATCAATGTAAAAAAAAAAAAAAAAAAAAAAAACAAATGAGCTTTCAATTCTATACTTACTAATTAAGAGATGTTTGGGCAAAAATATATATATATATATATATATATATATATTATAGTACTACTAATTAAGAATTTGCCTTTAATCTTAACTAGGTTGGGGAAAACAAGCAGCATTTCCTCATACAACGCGACCAAAAATAATTGTCCTGTTATAAATGCACACCTAACGTGCATAATTGATGTCTTAGTGTCGGTAGTGCAAATGAGTGTCGGTAGGCTTCACATTTCACCCTATAAATACTCGTGCCCATACCCATTATTGATGAGTTGCAGTACCATTTTCTCTTGTCTCCTTCATTTATAATCTGACTACTTCCTCCTACTTCTCTTTCTTTTATCTTCTCTATGTGCTTCGTCCAAGCCCAATTGATCCCCATCATTTCTACTTTACTATACAATCCACAGTTATTAAAAGCTATAGGCTTATAATATTTATTAATTTCACAACACGTTATCAGCACGAGCCACTGACGGAGCTCTGCCAGAATTTTCTTTGAGGTAATATTTAATCTTTGTATTTTAATAATTTTATTATGGTTAACTTGACAAAATAGGATTTCAGACCACTGATGGCATCTGGATATAATTATCTATCTTGGAAAATGGATGTTGAAATCCATTTGGAATCAATGGGTCTTGAGAAAATTATTGAAAAAGATAATCAGGCTTCAAGCCAAGACCATGCAAAGGCTATGATTTTCATCCGCCATCATCTTGATGAGGGATTGAAAACACAGTATTTAATGGTCAAAGACCCAAATGAACTCTGGGAGAATTTAGAAAAAAGATATGATCATTTAAGATCAATTAATCTCCCTCGAGCCCAGTATGACTGGTTACACTTACGGTTCCAGGATTTTAAATCAGTAAATGATTACAATTCTGCTCTGTTTAAAATCGTATCACAATTAA